>PVLD010017195.1:0-42647 GCA_004027595.1 Dinomys branickii
TTTTTTTTTTCTGTTGTTGAGAGGATTAACTGTCTGACTAAATTTGCATGTCTGTATATGGGTCCATACATCTACAATTCGAAGATATCAGTGGATAAAGCAATAACCACTGTTGAGACCATATCACCTTGTCTATAGATTAGTTGTGATTGTACTATTTTCTATGATAATTGGTGTCTGTTTGTCAATATGTTTTTGCACTTTTATGTTTCTAAAATAAAAAAAAAGAACAACAGATAAGTAAAAAAAAAAGAAAAAAAAGAAAACTTTAAAAATAAAAACTAAGAAACTGATTACTTTCCTTAAAGAGAGAAGATAGTAACTACGTAAAACCAGAACAAAATGCTTTTAAAATTAAACAACCCAGCCTGTCTCATTCCTGTGATTGCCTCAGCCCATCCTGCACATGGTCGTGCCCCAGATTTGCACAGCCACACCCTAACCCTGAAGCCTCATCCTGCCTTATACACAGATATGCCCTGCTCACCATCCTGAAGGCTCTCCTAAGTGATTAGTGATTCTGAGCCAAGTAAAGGAGCAAAGGCTGGTGCTGTGGGGCTTGACCCTGCACCCAAGAAGGCAGAGTGGATCACTCTGTTATTGATGCACAGACCTCACCGCAGGACACAGGGCTACCTTCCCAGCACAGTGACGGCAAGACTGGAGAACCACAGGGACATTTAGAAGCTGATCCAGTGGCTGCTCATAGAGTCAGGTCACCCTGACTCCTCACCAGCTGATACTCCCAGGAACACCACAAGGGCAGGTTCAGGTTCTACCTTCATGCAGCTCACTGAGTGTGGTGTCCTAGTTAGAGGCAAAAACTTTTGAAAGCTTTCCTCACTAATATCTGTCTACTGTATGGGATGCATTCCTAGGACCAGCCAGTGCCCTACCTATGCTAGCAGAGCCCTGGTACCCGGTAACTGCCCTTGGCTCATGGCCACTCCCTTTGGCAAGCATGGGTCCTGAGCTGAATCCATGACTGAGGTCTGCCTCTGGGAAAGACCTCTCTCCCTGAAGCAAGAGTGTTAAGAGAAAGGAATCCTTCTTCCAAGGCTGCCTGGCCTCCTTCTAAGGGATATTGCTATGTGTGAAGTGGTCTTTACATTGGGCCGCCATCTTTGACTAGCAGACAGGATGTTGCTGACACATTGAAGATGGTGGAATAGCACCAAGCTAGAAAGAGTCCCCATCCTGGGTGCTGTCACAGAGCCACCCTGGGCCCATCCTAGCACTCAAAGCCAAGAGTCAATGGATCTTCTGTTGCTCACAACCAAAGTGATCCTTACTGACACAATGTGTGCACCACTGATTGAGTAATCTGAATTAGTTCCATTGTACTTGTAATGTCTGAAAGCCATGGATCCCTTTTGGTTAAAAACTCAACTCCAAACTAGTTCTGAGGACATTCTTTTAATGACGATAACATCTGTGGTCTGAACTGGATGGCTTTGATCCTCCATGAAAGAAATGAGGCAGGCAGCAGGCACATTTACAGCCTAAATACTGTGTGTGGTGACAACCCCTGGACACAACATGACTTACTTTCCTCCTGGAACCCATGGAGTTGATTCCACACGGGAGTTCCAGAGCTAAGTAGAGAGGTTCCTGGGATGGCTCTGAGATAGCACCCATCTCCTGCTGAAGAGATGAGAGCCATCAGGGGTCCTCTTCTGGAGAAGCAGAAACCTACCAACACACCATCTTTGGCCCAGTCACAGGGAGAGGAGAGGCTATGACTGGTGTTCACACAGTCTCACTAGCTGTGGCCTGGAGGCTCTAGCGTCCAGCCTCGGATGCTGTTAGAGGTGGAGGAATCATAAGGAAATGGAGCCTAGAGTGAAGCAGCTCCATGAATTAGAAATGCTGGTTTTCTTCAGTGGTGGGTACAAGCCTCAACAGTCACAGGAGGAAATCGGGTGAAGTCTTTGAGGACAACGAAGACAAAGTTCTGAACATTGGTGGCACAAGAATTACCTAGACAGGTCCTAGGCCCAAGAGCTAGCACATTCAGGAAGTCTAAGCCAGGGCCCAAGATTCTCCTTTTAAAAAGAGAACCCTTCAACACAAGGTAATAGATGTAAATATTGAAATCTATCAGTTGTTCCAAAAGAATTTTTTAAAGAATCTTCAGTTTGCTTTATTTACTATCTCTTAGCCATTGAACTCTGGAGACTGATATTCACACCTTTATTCCTAAATATAATCACAGTTTTATAAAAAGTGTTTGCCTTGACTTTGTAGCAAATCTAGACTTTATGGATTGATAAGAATGTACTTACATAAATTACCTAATTGCACCATCCTGGTTTATGCTAGTTGGTGGAAAATTGCAGATTTATTAGGACTCTGGGAGCAGAAAAGAGAACCATGCTACATCCAGAAGTTCTGGTGTTTTAAAAAATATGCTCGAGATAGAAAATTAAAGCCCCAGCTAAAGCAGAAAAAAAGCAAAGGGGAAAATATTAGATAATAATAATAGTGATGGAAAGAGTAAAGACCAGATCATTCCCAAGGCAGAAGACTACAGTGCGGGCCCAGTCTGCATGCTATCAAGAGGTAGAGGAACTGATCAGCAGTGGAGCCTCCAGGGAAGAAGTTACACTGATCAAGACATACAGTGAATCTTTTATTTTTTTGGAAAATTTTATAATAGTAAAAGACACGTTGCTGTGAATCCCCCTGAACATCCTCCCCCTCTCTTTGAATATGCTTATGCTATCATTCTTGCCACTTTCTGAAGCAGTTCTGGTAGTCCTCTTTCATGTGTTTAGGAGACATTATCAAAAGTACCGTGAAGGCTGCTGCCGAGTGCTATGCAGTGGAAAACACGATGCTGTGTCCTTCTCCACCTTCTCCCCCAGATCTGGTGCCGTGTGGCTTCTGGCTGTAAAGACCATGCAAGGGCAACATTTTTAATAAATTCCCGACACCAAGGCAACCATGACAACCCAACTAAAGATGCTTAGGAAACCTATTTTCATGTAAGTTTCCAGGTGTCATGTTTGGGAAAGGCTGTCTCTGCACAGAGATAATATGGTTCCTGTTTAAGAAGGGTGCTATTGAGGGTTGGGGATATAGCTCAGTGGAATAAGCACCTGCCTAGCAAGCGCAGGGTCCTGAGTTCAATCCCCAGTACCGCCAAAGAAAAAAAAAAGAGTGAATGCTTTGGGGCTGGGGATATAGCTCAATGGAATAGGTGCTTGCCTGGCAAGCACAAGGTCCTGAGTTCAATCCCCAGCACAGCAAAAAAAAAAAAAAGAAGAAGAAGAAGGGTGCTATATTTGGGATCTAGAATATCTTCCAATGGTCCATTTGTTTAAGATTTTGGACCCAACTAGTGGCATTACTGGCAGAGAGTAGAAACAAGATGAAGCCTAGTGAGAGGAAGCAGATGACTGGGGACATGTCCTCAAAGAGAACAGGGAAGCCCTGTCTGCTCTTTCCTACTTCAGCCAGTGGGTAAGGTCTTCTTTCACAAGCACTCCCACCATAATGTGCTTTCCCAATACAGGCCCCAAACCAATGAGCCAATCAGCCATGGACTTAAACCTTCAAACTGTGAACCAAAAGAAGCTTCTCTTCATTTTAAGTTGACCATCTCAGGTATTTTGTTACAGTGATGGAAAGCTGACTTGATCAGAGGATAACAAATCCTTTCACCTGTGAAGTGACAGTGAGATTGTGTGGTTATTACGTGCTCTTATTTAACAGAACAAAGTTGGAGCATCTAAATGAGTCTCCAAGTTTGCGGGGAACTTAGATGATCCACGAAATCCAAATATCTTGGAAGCCCTATATTATTTCTGGCTGTTAATAGCTTCCTAAATGTCCCTCCACTTTCAAGATCTCTCCCCATCCACTTTGCACATCACTTCCAAATTAATATTGCTAAAACTTGTTAAATATATTGTTAAAACCTGCGGGCACTTTGAAGTGATTATAAAATGAAATAAAAACACATCAGCCACCACAAACAACTCCAGCCTGACTTTCAACCATCATTCTGACCTGCCTCTGCCCACTCCACTGTGGACTCCAGATGAAGCTCTTCCCTGCCATTCCCAACCATGCCCCTTCCCTCTGTGCTACTCGAGTCACATGGGAACTCCTCTGTGAAGTGCTGTAGTCCTCTCAGCCAAAAGGAGTCTTTCTTGACTCTAGAGTCCTTGTATGAAAACACCCAGACATTCTTAGGGCACTTGCTCCAAGCAGTAGCACGCTGTGTTGTTTTGTGCATTTCTTACCAACCCCATTAATTACAAGCCCTTAGGGTTTCTACTGCACCTTGGAGGAAGTGGGGGAAAGGTAGAGGCCCAGAACACAGGATGCAAACAGGACTCTGTCCTGTGGCATTTAGGGATGATACCTTACTGGCGTGATCCTCCCTGTGTTCATCTTTAAAATGGAGCTGATAGCACCAACTGCTCAAATTCACGGTGAAGTGTCCGAAATGACCCTTGCAAAGACCCTGGGATGAGGTCCTGGGATAATAAATGCTGACCTCCTTCCTTGCCTGCGTGCAACACACACCCACAAAATACTCACCCAGCTGAGAACCTCAAAGAAGCAGAAGTCAAAAGACAGGCTTATTTGGAGGCTAATACAGGATCTCACTGTGAGACTTATGTTCATATTTTTTGCAATTTGTAATTTGCAAATTAGCAATTTGTAATTAGCTCTGGAAACAGTTCTAGTAGGAGTGTTCAAACTCATTACAGCAAAACAGCACATTGGAAGAAGTTCTCTGCTTTTTGAAGTGGCCACATTCAAAAACAATGTTTATTAGGAAAGATGAGGCCCACGTATTTCTTCTTTCAAAAAATGTCATGCCTGTACCTCATAGTTGGACCAATTTGATTCCCAACATCTCTCCAGTCTCTGTTCAGCCTTGGTGGACTGGCCACTGGCTACCTAAATGGCTCAAATTTCATGCCAGGCGTGGTGACACATGCCTGTAATCCCAGCACGCAGGAGGATCCTTACGAGTTGAAGACCAGCTTGGGCTACAAAGTGAGCTCAAGGCCAGCCTGAACTTCATAGTGAGACCCTGTCTCAGAAAGGCAAAAAAAAAAAAAAAAACAAAGAAAATCACCAAAATGTCAGGAATTATTGAGATGTCCAGAATGGATGATCTTCCTCTGAAATTTCTGTTGAGTACAAGTTGACATCCACATGGGAGGAGCAACTTTTTATGACTTGTGGCTAAGAACATCCATAAACACAAGAAGCAATTACACCCAGTTTTCTCCCATGCAAAAGTCAGCTGAGGCTGCAGGATGTGTCTGGGACGTGCAAGAGGACATGGGCTTTAGGCGTCATAGACGGCATTGGTGACATTCACCAGTGTGTGGAGCTCTGCTATGCAGCAGGTACTATTCTAAACTACACTTCAGCTCCTGTTACCCTCCCAGCATCCCACAGGACAGCTGTTCCTACCAACCCCTCCCCAGCAAGGTGTGGGAGCCAAAACACAGAGAAATTAAGTAACTGCCCAAGATCACTCAGCAAGAAGACAGAACAGCTAGACCCACACCCAGGCGGTAGAAATCTAGGGCCAGGTGCTTTTATTACTGCCCTCACAGCTTCCTGGTCACAGAAGATTCCTGCCCAAAGAATGGCATCTGGGCAATCCAGAAAGGGTCCGCAGTCTTCACTTTTGTTCTCATTTCCAGGGTGTGGATGAAGATGCAGCAGGAAAAGTGAACAACATCTGTTTCACACTCAGGGCCCGTGCTTTCCCTCTGCAGTTGCCCCCGTACTCCTGGTCTCCAGGCCAGACCCTCTGTCCCCCTCTCACTCACTCCTGCGCAGGCCTAACCCCTTCTCTTCCCTGTTGCAGGATGCTGTCACTGGCCTTCATACCAGCTGCTTGTTCCTCTAACAAACCCAAGCCCTCACCACTCTTCCAGACACTTGCCTTTCAGAAACGTGCTCCAGCCCCAGGGGCTCTGCAGAGAGGACACAGACAGATGAGAAGAAAAATCAAAATAACTGAAAACAGAAAAAAAAAAAATACCTCAGGGGCACAAGCCTTTTACTCCTGCTCAATAGACAGCCACTAAAACCATGGTACAAAGGTCCACTTTTTAAAAATTCAGTTCATCTCTGCACTTCAGGCTCATGGACGCAATCACAGCCATTGCACTCAACGTGTGTTTAACACTTCTTTTTTTTTTTTTTTTTTAACACTTCTTTCATTTAAAAAAAAAAATCTTACAAATAAGGTTTGCAGCAGTAATAGAATTAACACACTTGATTCTGAGGATAATCGAGGCAGCCTCGTGTGTTCTTTTTCTACATGACAAAAGACAGCTGTCATGCCTCAGTCACAGGATTATGGCGCTTTGCTGTCATGACAATAGTGCTGCTTCGGTTTCTTTCCTGTGCCTATCTGGGGCTCCAGGAAACCAAGTGTGCCCAGTGCCACCCTGGGAGGTGCCGTGACCTTCAGCGAGAGGATGACAGATTTCCCTCTCGCTTCTCCTCATCCGCAGAGGCCGCTTGGCAGTAAGTGATCATTGCTGCTGAGCAGAGGCTCAGGGAGGTGGGAGGTGATGTTCAGCAGCAGCCACAGACTAAGCTTTGGGGTGTGTGCTGCTTCGTGGCCTTGCAGTGGCTACTTTACTTTTCTACTCTGCTGTTGACTGCAGCCCACCATGCACTCATTCATGCATCCATTCGTGCACAGCTGTAAATGAAGACAACACACCTGGCTCACAGCTGTGCCCTCACCCTCTCCGTGCTGTCCCTCAGAATGCAAATGAAGACACAGGACATCAGATGGACAACACGGCTGTAAGGGGCAGGCATGTTGGTTTATCCACTCAAAGATGTGAATTTGCTCAGACATCCTAGACTCAAGGGCCATCTCCCCTTTTCCTCTCTCCTCCCTGTCTGACTGTTGAGAAAGCAGGTGGAATGGCTGGTACCTTCCATGGTGCAACGCCTTTCCTTGGACATCTTTTACACAGGGATGGGAGAGGCAGGATTTGAACACAGGGTCCCAGAGCCACTTCTGCCATGGCCACACACCCTCCAGCAGGAGAACCTGAAGCCCTGCTGTGGCTCAGCATTGTGCAGCTGTGTGAAGAATGTGTCAGAACCATTTCACACTGCCCATCATATCTCCATGCCACTAATGAATCCCTTAAAGGATCACCCAGTGTCAGTTGTACCACCTGCTTGGCTAAGCTGGGCCCATGGTGGCAGATACTCCTGTCCCTCATCACCCGCTGGGCCCATGGTGGCAGTGACTCCTGTCCCTCATAGTGCAGTCCCCACAGACAGGGTCCACTGCACCCTGCTTTATGCCTTACATCACAACCCTCTCACCTCCTGCCTCTGGGCTTCCCTGGTTCTTCTGCAGAGGCCGTACAGGGCCTCCTCCCTGTGCCAGCGCACGGCCTCTGCCACCACACATGCTGGGCTTCAGAAGAGTTGGGCAGGTAGAGACCACTGACTCAGCTCACTCCTGCTGGTTTCATGGACCATGACTCATGGCACAGCCCCTGTGGCTGTTTTGGGATCTGTCTTTCTCATGCTGGAAAATCTGGGTGTATCAGCTTCGGCCTCAAGCTCTGGGTTTTAGTGAAGCCAGGCTAAGGAAGGGAGGGATGTGGAGAAAGGCAAAGAGGTGGCTGCGCAAGGAGCCTGGAGTGCTGCACCCCCAGGCTTTTACCTGAAAGATAAGTCCATGTCCTTGTATTTAAGCTATGGATCCTCGGACCTCCCCTATCTGCACTGGTCCTAATGGAGGCAGAGTGGGTGTGAATTGTCTCTGAGCTTCACTCTCCATCAGTCCCCAGGCATCATTAAAACACTCCTCTCCCTCGGCCCTATTCCACTTTCCCTTGCTCTGTTGTGTCCTGGTCCACACAGCATTCCTACACAGTAAGTGGAACTGGTGCCGGGATTCCTTCCCTGCTGACCCACCTAGCATCTAAAGGATGAGGGGACAGCATCCTGGGGAGGTCACATGATCAGCCTAAGGACAGGAGAAGGAAGTCCCGGTTGTCAGCATTCCTCTCCATTACGGAGCACTGTCATTTCACTTCTACCCTTCCTAGTCTACACTGTTTGGAAGTCACATTTCTAGTTGTCCTCTGAGGCACTCATTCCTCGGGTTGCTTTGTCTGCTGACTTGAATTTATGAATGGCCTTGTGTCAGCTGGACATGATGGTACATCTATAATTCCATGTACTTGGGAGGTTCACTTGAGCCCAGAAGTTTGGGACCAGCCTGGGCAACATAACGAGACCTCATCTCAAATACACACACACACGCACACACACACACACACACACACACACACAATGAAATAATAAAATAAAATAGAAGAAATTTTCTGCATCCGGCACAAGACAAGGCATGCACAGAAGTGACCTGTGTCCAGATAGAAGTTCTAGGAAACAGTGGTGGTTTGAGACAACTCTTTCCTTCGTCCTAGAATGGAAAGAGCTGAGAAAGGTGCTGAAATGAGGCTGAAATGGAGGTGACACCAGCCCCGCCATCAGGGATGCACAGTGAGAAAGAAATTGTAGGTCCCACCTTCCTAGTTATACCTTCAGTTACCCAGGTCAACTGTAATCTGAAATAGTAAGATGAAAATTCCAGAAATAAACAACTCCTAAATTTTACCTCACAAAGCATTTTTAGTGGCATGGTGAAATCTCATATGATCCTGCCCTATTCTGCCCAGAACATGAATCACCCCTTTGTCTGGCATACCCATGTGATATATGCCACCTGCCCACTAGTCATTGATAGCATCTTGGTTTAGCAGATGGATTGTTGTGGTGTCACAGCGCTGGTGTTCAAGTTATCCTGTTTTACCTAACCAAGTTCCCTTGGCACAGGAATAGTGCTGCAAAGGAGCCCTAGGGTAGAACCCACAGGGGGACATGGTAACTCTGGTACTGTGTGGCATGCTTCAGGGCATAGAATTAAAAATCCCCATATAGACAGGGTTCGGTACTATCTGGGGTTCCATGCATCCACCCACTGGGGAGTCTAAGAATACCTCTGTGAATAAGCAGAGACTGCTGCAAACCTTTGGGTTTAAGCCCCTGATTTGGAGGGGTGTTTGTCTATGAACATAACCCAACCCTGTCTGACTAATACATGCATTAATGGACAGGTCTTGTTCAAAGACTCTGGCTCATTTTGATTTTTTCAAGGAACCAAACCAAAGTCAGTTTTATTAACAAACCAAGGACCTTGTAAATTCCAACAACTGTGAGATCCTCAGGAAGGGTGGGATGCATTCACAGGTAGTGTTCTAAAAACCTTCAACATGAAAGCCAGGGGTGTGCTTTCATCCCAGGCTCATAGAGCTGTGTCAAAAAAGTGTGGTTTCCAGATTAGACATTCCTGCTAACCCAACTTTGCTTTTATTTAAAAAAATCTTTTGAAACATGCAAGCAATTTATAGTTCTACACTTAGGAAGAGACAAGATATGCTTGCTCTCATGCTACTTCCCTGAAGGAAACCACTGTCATAAATTCCACCAGCCCCTAGGTCCAGAGAGCTGGTAACTCCTGTGCTGAACAGAACAGGAAGAAATAAGTCCACCCTCTGTGGCATCCCTCAGCCCATCTGGAAACAACATAGTTCTCCAAAATGGGGTGGGATGAGCACTTTTAATCTGAGAGTATCTTAGGATCTGTGTTAGTAAGCTTTCCATCACTTGAGATAATCAATGTTTTAAAGAAAAGGTTTGTTCTGGCTCACATTCTGGAGGTTTCAGTCTAGCATGGGTGGCCTCATTGCTTTGGGCCTGTGTGAAGCAGTACACGGTGACTGGACACCCTTTGCTGTGTGCTCAGGAAGTAGAAAGAGAGAGGAAGAGGAAGGGCTGAGAACCATGCCTTTAACACAGGGGCATTTGGAGGACATTTACCCAGACCATAGCAGGATGGAAAGCCGACTTAGCTCTCTGCGACAGCCCTATCCAAGACTCGCCTTTATTTGTGAAAATATGCCAAAATCAGGGATGTATTTCCTGGTCAAACTCAGGAGGATTAAACATTTTGAGGATAACATGGAATCATCACGCAAAACTATAAACTCTTTGCTTAAAAAAGAAAACTTTGCTCCCTTTGAGCTTGTAATCTTTGTGAAATCTCCGCACACCTCAGGTCTAGTCAGAGCTAATATAGTCCTTGTTGGAATGCCCGAGGAGGTTCTCCTCCTGCCCAGCCCCACATGCAGTTTTCCATTGTCAGAGGACCTTGTCTGGTCCTCTCTGTCTTTGCAAAGCTCCGGAGCCACCCTACACCCACCTCCCCCACGCAACTTTGATGCTTACCTCCCTGCCAGCCATAGAGTTTTACTTAATGTCAAGCCATCAACACAAACCCTAACACTTACTTATGCGATTAACTGTCTCAGTGTGCCATTTCCTTATCCAGCAGCTGTGTAAAACCTTGTAAAATAGCAGGAATCACAGCTCATTTTCTTTTATTTTCATCCTGCCCCCTCCCAACAAGGATTTTTCTGCTAGTGTAGTAAGTCACTCAGCCAAACTCTGTCTGCTTTATTTCATGTAGGGGTTGAACTTAAGACTGTTTTCTTAATTTATTAAAATAGATTTTGAAGGTCAAAGCATCAATAACTAACACCACAGGGCCCCAAAGAGGCTTCCACATGCTATCCAGTAGGGGCATGGCCCAGTTTTTCTCCCATAAAGCCAATTGCCTCTTCTGTTACTGACTGCTGAGTCCTCTGTGGGGAGAGCTTCAGGATGCTGCATGTTCCAGCACAGGACCCCAGCCCTTTTCCTCTCCTGTGCACACTATGTCTTCTGCAGATTTCCTTGTAACTCCTCTGGTCCCACTTGCCTTGTCACGCACTTCCACTAAATTTTCTTTCATTCTGCTGATAGAAGGGGGTGACCGGTGGAATCATCCCAGATTGATGGGAACCTATGTGCAGATTTTCTCTTGATCACTCTGAGCCTCAGATCCCATGTTCACAAAATGGGACCAGGCAGACCCTAACGGAGCTCAGAGGCTCCCTCCAGCTTTGGCTCTGCACAACTTCAGGTCCAGCCCTGCTCAAACATCCCCGGGTCTGTGCTCCAATTGGCCTTCAAGCCATGGCTCTTTGCTTTCTTAATGGTGTTGGTAGTTTGAAGGAAAAGCTGCCTCTTAGAGTCCTTCAGGTACAGCAGAGTTGTAGAAGCAGGGACTCTAGACTTTTCTGGTGGCCTCTGACCGCACACAGCCCACATGATTTAGCTGCCTCTTTTTTTTTTTTTTTTTTTTTTGAGACAAGGTCTCACTATGCAGTTCAGGATGGCCTTAAACACATTCTGTAGCCCAGGATGGCCTCAAACTCAACAATCCTCCTGCCTCAGCATCCGAAGTTCTGGGTAGCTGCCTCTTTTTATGTGTCAACCCTTTGGGCAAAGATTTATGAACTATTGGACATTCACGCTCAGGTTAAAATGATCACAATGTTCACTGTAAGAGAAGTAAACTCCTCACCCAGTCTGCTTGCTGAATTAAAACACACACAGAGAAAGAAAAGGCACATTGCTAGAAAGGGGAAGGAGAGCTCATGGGACTTCTTTTTGATGTGCTAAAAATGCTCTCCAATGGATGGTCCTGGAAGTTGCCCTGAATACGCTAACACACACTGGTTTAGGGGGTTGTGTGGTACGTGAGGAACATCTCAACAAAGCCATTTCATACAGACAGGGAGGCCTCATAAGAGGCCCTCCCATCTCCCTGTGCTGCTGATGGAGGCTGGGAGAGACACAGTCCCAGCACAGGGGCAGAGTCGGGCTGAGAACTATAGGCTGGAAGGAGCTCATGACGAGGAGGGTTGGAGCCCAGCCAGGAATGTGGGGCTGTACCGGTTGATCCCAGGGTCCAAAATGGCAGCTCAGCAACCAGGCTATCTCTCCCCCATCAGGGTGTGCAGAGACTCTGCACAGAGGGGAGGCTGAGCCAGGCTGCCCACGGCATGGGTCCCTGCCCACCTCAAGATCCCTCAGCCTCTACACCCTCTCCTGCCAGTACCACAGTGCTAAGGTCCCAGGGGGCTCAGGGTTTCAGAGAAGTCAAAAGATACAGATAGATGGATAGATGGGTAAAAGAGAGAGAGAAAGAGACAGAGAGAGTGGCTGGGGATATAGCTCAGTGGAATAAGCACTTGCCTAGCAAGCGCAGGGTCCTGAGTTCGATCCCCAGTACCGCAAAAAAAAAAAGAGAGAGAGACAGAGAGAAGGAAATCTTCATTGATCTTGATTGTTAAATACAGTGTTTATTGCAATAGTAAATAAAATAAAAGCCCTGCATTGTTTGTATAGCAGCTGCACTACTTTGTGGATGCTCAGCCGCTCACACGGCAGCTACGTGAGAAGATGAGTGTGCAGTGCCTGGTATAGTTCCTGGCGCACTGTGAACCTCAAAGCTCTTTAGTGGTGTTAATCTTCACCTTTGATGGTGACAATGATGATGACCTCACTTCCTACACCAGGATGCAGAGTGCCTTGGTGGCAGCAAGGAAGGTGGCCTAGGTCTCTGGCCTGGTGTCAAGGTCCACCCTGTAGGCCGGGTGCTGACCTGGAGCTGGGGGAGCAATGTCTCCTGGGGACCGGGCCCAGTGAGGTCCTCCAACCTGGTTCCATACGGGTGCAAGGAAAGCAGAAGGCTGGTGTGGTTCTGACGCAAGGGAACACTCAGAATAAACCTCTGAATGAGACAGAGTCTCATTTTAGCGCACAAGGGGACACTTTCAGGGCTGCTGAGGGGCATCCAGAGGCAGCCCTCCCAGTCAATTACGAACATGGGTGTGTATGTGTGTGTGTGTGTGATTGTGATGATATGGCATCTCTGTTTATATCCTTGCTCAGAAGTTCCTGATGACTAATTACAGATCAACGTAAATCACATCATTGTGACTCACAATCTTTTCCTGCTATGGAAAGGTAAAGAGGTTTAAGGAAAAGATGCTTTGGTTTGGAAACAAAAATCAGAAGCATTCCTGAGAAAATGAGCCAAGGCCAGGAAGAGGGAAGGAAGGAGCCCTGGGGATTTGGAGGCTGGGTGGGGCTAGGAGGCAGTGGGGTTAAGTGGGTTCTTCCCAGGTGAAGTGGAGGCCAGGAGGTCAAACTCTGAGCCCCTTCTTAGACAGATCCTCCCTGCTCCCTCTGGGCTGGTTTCCTCACAGGACTTTGTTCCAGCAAGGGTTTTCGGGGACAGAAGAATCCTGCACAGTGTGGGTTGGGATTGGAGTCCATGTGAGACCAGACATGAGCCCACAGGTTGCGAGAGCCAAAGAGGAAAAGGAGGAGGAGGAGGACGGAGAGGAGGAGGGGGCGTTTCCAGCCTCCTTGAGAGGAAACCTCTGTCCCTCTTTATCACACTGAGTGGGTCAGCCCAGGGATCTAGTAACAAGGAAAGGGTGGGGTGCAGTGGAGGGCGGAACAATAGCTCAGTTGTTGCTGAAGGCACCCCTCTTCACCGTCACCATTTCTTCTTCTGAGCCAGAAATCCACCCTCGGAGGCACACACAAAGCTGTCACTAACAGGAGCGCAGGCAAACCTGGGCAGCAAAAGAACCAGCTGCCCTGCCCAGTCATTCAGCTCTGAACAGGTGTCGGTGCTTTAAAATGTCCCCATTTTGTTGGCCTCCCTGGCAACTCTTCAACAGCAGCAGTTAGGACCACAGCCAGAGTGCTCCTGAGGAGGTGGTTTTTAAGATCAAAGTAGGTCTTTGCCAATCTGTCTTTGTCGAATACAAATTTATTCCTACGCTCAGAGGTAAAAGTAAAAACAGCACATGCACAAAATAAAGCGTTTCTTTTTCATACCCCTATGTATTGGGGGAACTTTTATAGTGAAAAGATTTAAACTGGGCATTCAGACCAACAAAGGCACAGGAACATCTCAGAACAGGACTTCAGGCACCGGTTTGGTCAAGTAAATCCAGAAGACAAGGCTGGAAATTATTGAAAAACAGTTTGCAGTGTTTCTGCATTCACAGTTCCAAGAGCTAGTTACTCTCTGCCTGCAGGTCATCAGTTGTGAGCAGTCATTAAGCTTAATGCAGCATCAAAGGTCAATTCCACATGTGGCCCTTGAAGTCAGACAGACAGGCTTGAATCAGGTCTGGTGCCTGGGCTGACTCTGAGTCCCAGTTTCTTGTTCCACACAGTGAGAACTACAATTGTATCTACTGTACACAGTCACTACCTGTTGCGTATTTAGAATAGCACTCAACAGACGCAAAAGAACTACATATACCAGATGAATATGTCATCTACATTGTTGGTGCTACAGGTGGGGAAACAAATTTGGAGAATTGGTGTAAACCTTGGTTAGTTCCTTGTCAAGCCCCAAACAGAGACCCTTGGCTCATGGTACAGCAGGTTTGGATTTTTTAAATTAATATTTTAAATGTATCCATCTAAAGGCCCTATTATTATTACAGCAGTTGTGACAAGTGATGTGAGCAGTAGCTGACCCAGGTCACCCACAGAAGCATCCTTGTTCCTAGCAGGTTGAGAATCCGTAGAGTTAGGGCTATGGGGCCGCGATGTAGCCCCAGTCCCAAGGCTCCCTGCCTGGATCTTCACATGACATTCTACTGGGGAAGGAGCAAAGCCTTCCATACTGAGCTCACTGCATTCCACAATGGCTCTGGGCATCCTCCAAGGCTGTAAAAGCCCAGGGATTTGCCCAGCCACATGACGGATGAGTAGCTAAGTTGGGACTCACAGACTCAAATCCTGCTCCTGGCTCCAGGCCCAATGCTCTTTCCTCTGGACCACATTCCCTTGGCCATATAAACATGATCTTTGGGGGACAGAAAAGTGGGAGGCAGAAGGTTCAGGAACAAAGAGACCCCTTCACAATGAAGAGAGAAATAAGTCTTAGACTACAGGCCACCGGGTTTGCATAGTGTGTCTTAAAGGAGCAAGCAATTTAACTATCAGTACTATTCAAATCTAGCTAGCTAGTACCCAGGCCCAGGCTAGCAAGGACACAGATTTATGAGCTATGAAACTTTTACCACCTCCCAATACCACTATGGGCTGCAGACATTGCCCTTAATACCTGGGTCTCAGGAGACATTTTGGATCCAAGCTCCAGTATTTAACTAGTACCCAAAGTCCTGGTCAATTACATGATTCACTAACCCACATAGCAGGGGAGGAAAGAAACATCTAAGGAAATTTAAAATATTAAAGGCAAAATTATATACAGTCAACCTGAAGAATCTCTGGAGATTTGGTCCAAGAACCAACTCCTCCTAGAGATACCAAACCCACAAGTGTTCATTTCTCTTATCTCAGGTAGAGTGGTATTGGCATTGAACCTATACACACTCTCCCATATATTTTAAGTCATCTCTATAATTTTTATAACTAACACAAGTGACATATAAATAGTTGTACTGTGTTGTCTAGCTAATAATGAAAAAAGCCTGTACATTTTTAGTACAGATATAATTTTTTAAACTATTTTTGATCTGTAATTGGTTGTATTCAAGAACACAGAATCCTATGCTTTAGAGGATCACTTGTACTTGGAAAGAACTGACAAGAAAGAACTTCTTCCTATCTCCTTGCTCCCATGACAAAAATGGAGGTGACACCCTGTTACTAGCTCCAGAGTGTGTCTCCTCCCTCCCTCCCCTACCCTCCCCCGCAGCCCCCACTCATCAATCACCTGTGTATTTTACAGATCAAGTACTGTGGGCCTCCTCTAGCCTGACTTAGTCCCAGTGCTGGAGATACCATAGATATGAAGGCAGAAGTTGCTCCTGCATGCAATTTCATTCTTAAACTGGAGTCATACTTGGTAGGAAGCTTGCTATGCAGTCATTACTGAGAAAAATGAAGTTATTTCTTAATAACTACTCTTTTTCACCCCAGGAGTATGCCCCCTTTGGCAGGTATTTCTTAGAAATGTTCACAAGCCAATTCACAAAGTGAACTAAAACCATGATATGTAAGAAAACAAATGCTAAAGGGTCCAGTTTACCCCTATCCTGCCTCCATACTCTAGCTTACCTCCAGGAAAAGGCTTCTTGCGCAAGAGTGTTAAATTATGTTGGATCTCCACAGACGGAACTCATGATCTAACTTTGGAGGACAGTTTTTTAAAATAGCACAATGGAGTATGTATATTGATTTTCCTAGAAGAAATCTTAATGCAATTGTAAGACCAGCCATGGGAGTGGGCCCCTCTATCTTCCATATTTATATATTCTTGGATCACGAGAAACTTTGGCTTTCAGAATACCAGCAGATCAGAGGGCCGTGATTTTCTTGCTATGTGCGATGCAATACCAAAAAGCAAACTTCTAGGAAAGTCAAAGAGATTTACTTGCATACTCTTCCCAAGGGCTGCGGTGGTTCCCGGTTAGACAACCCCCAGAGATCACTGTGTTTGGTACCCCAGCCCCACGTGACCGCCTGCACTTTACACTGTTTCAATAGTCACAGAAGGTACTGGCTCTCCGCAGGCCCTGCAAACACAGAGACTGAATACAGTGGAATTGTTTCCCACTGCTTTAGAAAGCTGCCCTGTGACCTTCCTCAACTCTTTCAGCCTCCATGGGACAGAAAAGTCATCCTGCTGGGAGGGGTGCAGAATTCCCAGGGCCAGCATCCTTGGTGCACGCTATGGCCCCTTTGGGTATTTGCCAGGTGTATTACTTTATGGAGGACCCAAAAGTGCTGAGGGAAAGAAACCTGATTATCTCTGTTTAATTTGTCATTTTCTTGACTTACTGGATCATGGAAAGCTTCCTCTAAAATCCATTATTATTGGATTCTTTGAGACATTGTCTAGGAAAATACTAGTAAGAGCCTCTCTCTCTCTTCTCTTTTTCTGTCCCTGTCTCTCTAACTCTGTCTCTGTCTGTCTGTTTGTCTCTGTCTCTGTCTCCGTCTCTCTCTCTCCAGTAAAACATACCTAGATCATTAAAGGTGCATAATCATGTTAACTGAGTGGTAAGTTAATGAGGAATGACTCAGTGGACTTACAAGAAGGCCTTACACACCCTAACGGAAGCCTTAGCAACCAAAGCACTCCCCACCCACCCTCCTTATACCTACAGGAGGTAGGACCAGACTCCAAGAAACACCACTTCAGGCCCAGGCAGCTTGGAGGTCTGGTGCTCAGATCGAGGGCAGGCTGAGGAAGAGTGGGAACTCGGGTTACACATGGATCTTGTAAAACCTTGAACTTTGTCAGGGACCAAGGACAGAACACCTGACTGGATGAGCTGTCTGGTTGCTTCCCATCTTCTGTCAAATAGGCATCTGGCATCTATGTAGAATTAAAAGAAAAGTATTCTTCAGACCCAGATCTCATGAAATCCCTCAGAGCAGGTTTGTTAGCAAATTCAACCTTTTTCAGATGTTTAGGAAGATAAGGAAATGTGAGTATCATATATTGTGTAACGCCCTCTTAGGACATCTGAAGCATTGACATTGTCTCATTTTAACACATTAATGTTTCTGCCAAGAAACATGAATATTCATAGTAAGAGAGAAATAGAACCTATAAATAGTTTTGAGTCAGTTCAGGTCAAAATGATACGTAATATACAAAATATTTTTGGGTTTCATGGCTTCCTATATATTAGGATTGTAGATAAGAAAGGGTGGAACTTTCCTATCATGGAAGTGGTACTTGCTACAAGGGGAAAAGGGTACTGGTAACTCGGTCATAAATCTAAGAACTTCTTGTAAGGACAAGGACAGCTGAGACTGGCATGTAACTCAGTGATAGAGCATTTTCCTAGCATGCACAAGGCCCTGGGCTCCATCCATCTGTGGTACATCCTACACTCTTATTTGTAAACAAAATAGTTCCCATGTTTGATGTAGGATCGATGTACTCTGGGTCTGGCTTTCATGCGATTGGCTTAGATTTGGAATTCACCATAGAGGCAATCTATACCCTTGAATGATACACAAGAACTTCCAGCTATTTCACCCCAAGAGTGGCTCCAAAAGTGGCAGTTTCCAAGAAAAAAGTTGTAGTGAGTCATTCACCAGGAAATTTGCAAAGTCACCAAAGTGCTTACCATGGTAGATGAATTTAAGCTCCATCTCATGGTTTTGAATGAACCCAGTGACAATGATAAGGGGACTTGCTCACTCCTTTGTGAGATTCCATAGACTCAAATGCCACCCTTCATGACGTCTTTCTTTATGGTCAGGTTGTAAACTAGAAGGAATTTCAAATGCAGACAGAAAGATTGTCACCTGTCACAATTATCAAGGGGCTAACGAATTCCCCAAAACATGATCATTATTTACCTAATGAATAAAGTACGCAGATAGAGCAAGATGAAACATTGGGCCACGATGCTAGCCAAACAATGGCAAGTATCTCCACTCCAGTGACAGTTGTAAATTTCCAACCTACTTAATTAGAACATAATGCTGGAGGATTTTGCCTCTGAAAAGCTGTGGTTTATTCACTGGTGCCCAAGCCAGGGTGAAGCACCAAGACTTCCTCTTCTTTGCATGATGCATCGGCCACAAAGGCATTGACACATAGCTCTGAGTTGTACTTAGTTTATGCTTTTACATGGTGCCTAACTTACCATAGCCATGAATATTTTCAGAGATCTATGGACATAACAACTTCCTGTGCCTGAGTCACTCTCCCCAGGTTTAAAGCCCCCTTACTCAGTGTCAGCTTGTGCCAATTCAGCCGGAGTTCCCAGATAATAGGCCAATTATTGTGTGTCACCAGAAACCTTGTCTCACCGCACCACTGAGCTTATTAATCTCAAGAAGGGAATTTCCTAAACCTCACCTTCAGCTGGGGATTTAGAACAATGTGTTCCTCTCTATTAATGTTTAACTTCTGCAAATGAGAAAAGTGCCAATGATTGTATACATTTCTCTCCATGTTCTCAGCAGTAACAACCTGAGGTAGCTGCGGGAAGTGATGCCACAATGGCAAAGGCACGTTGCCTCCAGCTCTCAGGTGGCACTAGGTCCCAGCAGCCGGGGCAGGGGTGCAGCAAAGGCACCCCAAGAGGCAGATGCCAAATGGAAGTCAGTTTCCATCATTGTAACCAATACCTGAGATAATCAATTTATGAAGAGATAAAGTTTATTTTAGTTCACAGATTTTGAGATTTTAGTTTGTGGTTGGTCAGTCCCACTGCTTGTGGGGCTATGGCAAGGCAGCACATGATGGCAGAAGCAAAAAGAAAGAGGAAGAAGAAGGAAGGGCCAAGATTTCACTATCCCTTTTAAGAGCACCCCACCCTCAAAGACCTAAAGACCTTTGGCAAAGCCCCGTCTCTCTTTTTTGTTTTTTGTTTTTTTTGGTATCATGAATCAAACTCAGGACCTTGCGCTTGCCAAGCAGGTGCTTGTGCCACTGAATTACATCCCCAGCCCCCTAAAGCCCTATCTCTTAAAAGTTTCACTACCTCTCAATAGCATCACCCTGGGAACCAAGGCTTTAAACAGCTGGGCCTTTGCAGAACATCCCCGATCGAAACTACAGCACAGAGGATTAAAACCAGCTCCTAGCAGCTATAGCTTTGTTGTAATCAAGAAAAAACTGAACATTCAGCAGCCAGAGCCCACTTCATATCTAGCTCTCTCAGTAGCCAGAGATACCCCTGCTCTCAGGAGATGGCAGTCCATGGGTTGAGCATGCAAAGACATAAAGAGTAGTGGCAGTGACCCTGAAGAAGAGGCAGCCTCTTGAGGCAGCCAACATCAACCGATAGTTCCTGGCAAGACAGGAAGTGCTTCATCCATGAAGGTGCTCTCCTGTCTTCCTCACTGCCCACCCTCTGCAGGAACCAGATTCCTGACTTCACCATCTACTGGGTCCCCCCACCCTTGGTGCTTGTTCCAGGGCGGCCCATTAAGGAGATCATCCTTCAAATATAGTAGATGCCACAGAAGGGGCATTGCAAAATCAAGCATCTTCAGTGTCTGTGTGCTGCCCAGGCAGTCCATGAAGCTGTGCTACTGCACCCATGGATTATGCCACCCGCAAGCAGACAGTTAGGAATTGATTTCATGAAGCCAAAAGATCAAATTCACCCTGATTCAGACCTGTGGGTGCCATTCTACAACCCCCACCAAAGCCCTTGTGGAGAGCTGAGTCCTTGATGACAAGAAAAATGATCCTCTTTTTATACTTCCAGAAAGTATACTGGAAATTCAATCTTTTTAAGGAGTATCAAGTATTTTTTTAAAAGTAAAATGTCCAAAATTATTTGACAAGTAATTTTGGAAAAGAACAACATTATAGAGCTTTGGAGAAGATTCGTGGTTCCCAGAGGTTGCATATGGCAGAGGATTTGAGTGGTGGCAATGGGAACAGCTGCGTGCCTGCTGGTGGGTGGTTCCGGGAGTCTGGCACCAGTTAACACCATACCTGCTGAGGCCCTCCACATCCAATGGCTCCACTTGTGATTTTTTTTTTAACTTTACAATGCTACAAAGGCTGCATGTATTCAGTAGAAACCACTCTTTGAGTTTGGATCTTTTCCCAGGCCACTGATATGTGAAGTGATTGAGTTTCCTGCCCTGTCTCCTCTTATCTCTCTTTCAGATCTGGAGTGTCCGGCATAGGCCCACGTGTTAAGGGCTTGGTCCCCAGTCTACGGCGCTACTGGAAATAGTGGGATCTTTAAGAGGTGGGGCCTAGTGGGAGTAAATTAGGTCTTTGGGTGTGGTCTTGAAGGAAAGATGGAGACTCCACCCCTTCCTGTTTCTGTGTCTTTGCTTCCTGGCCACCATGAGGTGAGCAGCTTTGCCCTAACATATGCCTCCAGTGGTAATGTACCATGATGCCACAATTTCCAAGGCACCATGACCAGAGACCATGGCCTGAAATCCCTGAAATCATGAACCAAAATGAATCTTTTTTTCTTATAAATTGTTTATTTCAGGTATTTTATCACAGCAAGAGCAGAAATCTGACCTCTCTCTCCCTCTCTATCTCTGTGTCTCTCTGTCTGTTTCTCTCTCTCTCATTCTTGCTTACCCTTTCATATATATGCTGGGCAATAGCATACTCCCAGGAAGACACCATCCTAAGGAAAAACAACCAATACTCTCCAGAATTCCAAAACTAAAATGTACAGAAGGTTAAGTGAACTAAGTGCATTTTCAACACAATATTTTCAATTTCTGATGGGTTCATCTGGACATAACCAAATCATTATTATGTTGGGAAAGACTCATATCTATATATAAATAGTACACGTGAAATTGGCAAAATCTGAGTAAATTCTGTGGGTTGTATCAGTGGTAGTTTCCAGCATTTTATATGGTATCTGGATCTGCAAGATAGTACCTGGGGGAAAGGGAAGAAAGGTGTGTGGGACATTCTTGGACATCATTTTGCAACTTCCTATGAATCTATTATAATCTCATAATTAACATTTTAAATGACTGAATCCATATGAATGAATTATATATGCAAATTGCTGAACAGTTAAAGTACCAATAGATACATGGACAAAGCATAAATAGTATATATTGTTTTGTTCTGATGTTACTCTTCATATATCCCTCAATAAGTGATTGGAAAGCTTTTATGCAGAATTATCGCCTTGCAAAACCTCAGGGTGGCTCTCCATACTGCAGTTTTTCTATGAAAAGCGCTGTCTGGAGTTGTGCTGTATTCAAACTGTGCAGTGATACAGCACAGCCCTGCCTTTGGCCAGAGGGCTGAATCTCAGTCACTGTTCCCTTATTCTGTGAGCTTTGTTTCTTTCTTTTTATCATCTTGGTTTCCAAAACTATTCCATATCTCAAATTTCTCTACCTTCAAGCCAGTCTGGATTAGAATAATTACAGTTTTGTATCAACATTTAAATTTTGATGACAGATAATTCTCAGTGTCTCAGTGTACAATTGCTCTAACTTCAGCCACAAAACACAGCACTTACTACAGGCTCTAAAGATTGGTTTCTGTATTGTTGCTACTCTAACAGTGATGGATCATAAGTCACATGGGGTCCTTGGAGGATGTATTCCAAGACCCGCACAGATACAAAATCTAAGGCTGCTCAGGTCCCTTATGCAAATAGGTAGCATTTGCACAGAACCTACTCACAGCCTCTTAAGTGCTTTAAGCTACATCTTCATGACTTATAACACCTGACGCAATGTCAGTGCCATGTAGTTGTTGTACTACGTTGCTTAGGAAGTAGTAGCAAGAGTGTCTATGCACATGCTGTCGCAATTTTTCTCAGAACATTTTCCATCTGCATTTGGCTGAATTGAACACACAGCCTGCAGATAGAGAGCAGCAGCCGTATACCAAGGCACTGCCATTGCTTGAGGCCTTCACTCTCCCCTACTGGCCTCTCTGCAAGAGGATGTCTATGGAGAAGGCAGTGGCTTTTCTGTGCAGCTCTGGTAGAAAATCCAGATCCCTGGTTTCTTGGCAGATAAAGAACTTGCAGCACTAGGGAGCTGCTGATTATGACTTCTTTACCCATGAGGACAACAACCTCAGCAGGTTCTGGACTCACTGAGCCATTTCAACCTACTGAAGTGTAGTTCACAGCCGGGACAGCCCAGGACAAGCCCAGGGCAAACTCAGTGCAGTGAACGGGCACAGACTGGAAACAGGTGAGTAACAACAGCTGAGGAGGTGGTGCAGGGGTGGTGCTGGGAAGGGGCGGGCAGGTGAAGCACGCCTTTGTCAGGAGGGTGGGGCAGGTGGGGAACCCACACCCAGCTCTGGTTCCTCCCAGGTCTGCTTCTGCCTCCCTGGTTTCCCATCACACACAGGTGTCAGTGATACACAAAGCTACTTCCTGTGCAGCAAGTTGGGAGGAAGCCAACAGGTGAGCTCAGGCTTGGCGTTTTCCCCGTGCTCCTGAAAGGAGACTGAGCGTGAAGGTTTCTGTGAAGCTTTAGAGAATGAATAGAAGAGGGTGGGACAGGGTGATCTTTAAGCTGCAGGATCCAACATTTTCCTGGAGTGACTTCATTGCAACACACACACACACACATGCACACACCTGGGGTTTTCTATTCAGTACCAACCACCAACTCCCCGACCCCAAACCACACCATCAGCATTTTCCTGATGCAGTGTGGCAGAAGCTGAAGGATTCAGCATTTCCAGCTTTAGGAAAGGAAAAAACAAAAAGAGGAATGGAAAGAAGCTGGCTGGAAAAGAGGATTTTGCTTAGATTGCACTGTTCTCACGTGCAGGAACAAAGAGGCTACATAGAGAAGGGGAAGAGCAGGAGGACAAGGAAGTGGCCAGGGAAAGGGGAACTTCTCCCCCCCGTAGCCCTCAGCCAAGCCGGCCGCATCGCCTCCTGGTGGGTGCCAGGCCTCCTTATCCCCCTGGGTCTTACCCTCCTGGTTTGTACAGTGGAGACAAAGATAATGAGGAGGAGGAGCCCATAATCTCACAGATCTGGGGGAGGCCTGATTTGCTACCAAGTGGGAGGAAACAGAGACGCGCCTGCTGCACAGGAAGGCCCGGACGCAGAAGCACTTCCTGTAGACTCACCTGGAAGCCCCTCTACCCCCCGCACCCCATCCCCAGGGCTCCTTTGCTTCCTCCTGGTCTCCCTGCCTTGTAATTCTTTCCGGCTCCTGTATGAGCTCCCATGGCCCCGCCCACTTTGCTCCTGGAGGCAACCGAGCTCAGGATCAAGCACTGGGATTTGAGGTCCACACTGTGGTTTTTGTACATGTCCCTCAAAGCCCATGTGCAAAGGGCTCAGTGCCCAGCCTTCAGTGGAAACTTTAAGAGGATAAGCCTGATGAGATAAGATTTGATGATTTGTTAAAGGGGACTGTAGGACTCTGACCCTTTCCTGCCTTTCTCTTCCTCCTTCTCTGCCCCTCCCTCTCTGCTTCCTGGCCTCCATGAGGTAAGCAGCCTCCTCTGCCTTATGCACCCACCATAATGTTCTGCCTCACCACAGGCCCAAAGCCCGTGACCAAACAGCCATGGCCTGAGAGCTCAGAAACCTTGAGGCCAAGTGAACATTTCCTCCCTGAAAGTCTATTTGTCTCAGGTATTTGTTGCAGTAATGGAAAGCTGGCTAACACATGAACCAATGCAAGGTCCAAACCCTTGCCTAACCCCATCTTAGCTTGGGCAAGCACTACCACGCCCTCCAATGCTGGGTTTTCTCACCTACAACCTGTGTCCTGTGTGCCACCTCCCAGACCAGGTCACAGCCATGAGGATGCCAGGAGCACACAGGAATGCCAGTCCTAAATTCAGCTCCAGAGTGTTCCACCTAGGTAGTGGCTTCAACCACAAGTGATTCCCTAATTCTGTGGTTGCTCGAGTCCTCGTTCTTTTCTTCACACCCATTAGGTGGACAAGAGAAAGGTCATGGGCCTTTATTGCCTTCCCAGCCTTGTGCTAGAAAGTGTCCTTCTGACTCTGTGAGCAGCCACCTCCCTCCCCCAGAGTGGCGTCTGCCTTTTCTGACAGAGGGACTTGAGCCATGGAGATCACAGGATCAGAAGGACCCCAGGGATGAAAGAGGCTGAGGAGCGTTTGCCAGACTGAGGTGACGGCTGGTCATGCTAACAATGCACCCACCTATAGTCCTCAGCATCCCCAGAAAATATTTGTTGCTGCCATCACAATGGCTCAGAGGTGGAAGTGACCATTTCCTGGGTCTCAATGTTCCCATCTGTAAAATGGACTTCTCACAGGGCTGCTGTAGTGAAGAAAGGGAAGGAACACACCCAGCTTTTCTCAGCAGCGGTCAGCATCAAGCCCTAGAAATCTCTCGTGGTCTCACTTCTTGCAGCTGCTTCAAAAAAAGAATCAGAGGGGAGAAGATAGAAGTTACAGAGAGTCTGTCTTCTATCCTTGACCACTGGGATATTAGGAGATAAAGATCCTCTTCCATCTGCAATATTCACTTTTCTGCAGGGCAAGAAAGAGAGAGACAAGGCAAAAGCTGGCTGAGAAAACACTTTATCAAGACTCCACTGGCCAGGACTTGTGGGTGAGGAGGAGCCAGAATTGTTTTACAAGAAAGATGCGGACAAAGCCCACAGATGAAGGCTGGCCGGAAACCCCAGTCCCTCTCTACTCAACCGCCAGACAAGGAAGTGTCAGCTCGACCACAGTGGGACCGAGCCTGCAAGGGCCAGGGCAGGAAGAGAGGGACACAGAACCACCCCACCACAGCCATGTGTGACAGCCATCAGCCTAGCAAGGCACAGCCTGCTCACAGAACCAGGAAGCCAGGAGGAGAGCCAGGGCCTGGTTTTGGAAATGGCAAACATCTAGGCGCCTCAGTCCCAGCACCTGGCCCCATCCGCCTCGTGGTGACCTCTGAATCCTGGGTGGGTGTAGAGCAAACTCCTCACCCACCTGTCAGCGCTCTGGGGTCGTGGGTTCTGGGCTTTGTGGGTTAGGGGTCAATCTGGGCTCCCAAAGGAGAGACTTCACTGGCAATGGTCTCACAGGCCTTTCTGTGAAGAGCAGAGGCTCAGATGCTGCTATTTTTTTTTAACATTTATTAAATGCTAACAGCATGCAGAGCCCACAGAGAAGGCAGAGGTGGGAAGGTTTGGTGGAAGCACCGCCTAGGAATAAATACTTATGTGTCATGGCAGAGCTCTGAGCAAAGACGTCCCTTGGAGCCAGGAGCTGCTCGGCCCGTGTTGTCCTCTAGAGGGGCCTTCTCCGAAATGGCCACCCCACACTGAGGGACGGGATGAACCAGAGCCTGACCCCTTCTTGGCTGCTACAGTAATGCTCAGCCACCAACCAGCTCCACCAGCCACTCCCAAAGGGCATTCCCAGCACTCAGTAACACAGTGCCAGCTGGAGGCAGGGGGATTGTCCCCATGTTCTTCCCAGTCACTTAACCCGGGTCAGCTGTCTCTCTCCAGGGCTAAGGCAGTGGAGGGTTTACCTCAACCCAGAAGGAAACAGCCACTACTGGGGGAGGGCCAGAGACATGATGTGGGAGAGTCGGGCAAGGCAAGAGGGGACAGGGACCCAGGTACCGCGGGTCCCTGTGTGTACTTGAGCCCTACCCTGCCCTGGGGTGCAGCCGTGGCGATCAGTGCACGGGGTCGGAGCTGGTGGTCCTGGTTCCCTGCTGCATGGAGCTGCTCTGAGCTCCTCAGAGCTCTCTGACGCAGCTCTGTGAGCACAGTCTGGCCAGGCCTGCCCCTAAATTTGATGTGACACGCCTCCGTGTGGGTCCGGCCCCCTTCTGGCAAAGGGAAGAGGTGAAAGATCAGGAGGTGACCTGAGGGCTGCCAGGGGACCCTCGCATGAGCGGTGCTCGTGTTCAGCTCATTACTCACTCACAGGACCAGATCCTCTGCTTGGGCACCAAACACCCCCCTGCACCCCGGCATAGGTTCTTGCTCACCTTGACTCGTGGTGGCCAGGGCCCAGCCCAGAACACACTGCTGGCACATCAGTGCCCACCCGCCCCTTCCCAGGTGCCACCCTGCAGCGCTCTCAAGTCGTCAGCTGTATCTAGGCCCAGGGAGCTCCTTGAGTTACAAACCGAGAGGACATGGAAATTGAAACAGGAGAAGCTGCCAGTGGGAGCCAGCGGGCTCCCAGCAGCTATGGAAAGCCAGGCCAGCCAGAGCGTCCACATTATTTATTGGTTCTCTCGGGGAGACATATATGGTTATGAAGAGATCCTCTTCGTATCATGAGACACAGCGTCCAGCTTTCGCATGTCACCAAAACATCTTGAAGATGGTCTCCAGAGATACTTAATAAGACGTACCTGTATATCCACATCACCACTACTTTGGACTGAGCGCCTTGCATGTGGGGTTTAGAGAAATGGGTTCCCCTTCCCAGCAACAGGGGAAGGGCCCCTCCTCCCAAGTGGGATCTCTCTCAGGGCCACCCAGCAAGCTGAGCCACGCTGAGCCGTAGTTACATCTCAGGCACGGCTTCCCAGAGCTCCAGCCATGCCATTTCTAGCTAAAGAAGCAATCAAGGGCTGGGGATGTTCGGAGAAGAAAAAGGAGTGGGCCCACCATTCCTGCCACCCCACAAACTCCTACGCTGCACTGCAGAGCGCGACAGTGCTAGAAATGATATCACGTGGCCTCCGCTGAAAAACCAGCCTGCCGTGCAGTGCTGGGCATAAAGGCCACATGGTAACTGGACTGGGGAAAGGGTTTCACCAGGTTGGATCATGTGGCTGCTTTCCTGGAAACTGGGCTTCTAGTCGCTGGAGCTGATAAGGCAACAGCGTTCATGGGGAAATCGCTTGACACTGAAGGGGAGCTGGGGCATGTTAACCATGAGAGAGAGGAGAGCACCCTGGCCCAGGGGCTGCAGCAGTCCCTGGGGGCTCAGGTTACCACCGTGGGTGGGCAGGGGACCAGTAAATCCTGCAGGACGTGCTCAGAGCCTGAGGAATGACATCCCCAAAGGACAAAGCTGTGGGCACCCCCAGATCAGCCTCTGCTCAGGACAGCCATGGACACACTGTGCCAAGGACAGTCATGCCCCAGCACTCTGGGGCGCAGGCTGATAAGGGGACACAGGAGAGCACCTTACAGGGACAGAGTTCATGTGGCAGAGGGGCTGACCTCCTGCTCTCCTCTTTAGACTGTGCTGGGGTGGGGCGGGGGGAGCCTTCCAAGGGAGATGGTGTGAGTGATTCAGAGAATAAAGACCTCTGGCCTCACGTCCACTGAGTTCTGTCTTAGGACACAAGGTATTGTAAGCAGGTGCCTTGTACATGAGAATCCACCATGCCTGGGAGCTGTAAGGCGCAGACCCTACCCCCACTGTGAGAGCCAAGTGCACATCACTCCCTGCCTCCTGCGCCACGGCGGCTCAGACCTCCACCTTGCACATCCGGGACTTCAGTCTGTCTGGTATCACCTGCAGTACCCACAGGCTCCAGTAAGGGAGGATATGCTCAGCTGGGAAGACCGGAACCCCCTCGAGGGGCCTCCTCCACTGTGGCCCTGCCCTGTAATTGGTCCTGGGGACCGTGGTGCCCAGGCTGCCCTGCCTGCAGCATCCTATCTCTGCCCCAGCAGTGAAGCCAGAGCTAATGGGTGCCTGGTTCTCACTCTCCACAGAGCCTCCCTAGGGAACCAGTTGTTTTCCCAAGAGGAATCGGAGTGATGGAGGGAGGAGAGGTCCGAAACCAGCAGTGCCGCCTGATAGAGAGAGCGGAGACAGACGCAGCCTGCAAGACGACCAGGTAGGAACTGCTGGGATGCGCTGGGAAAGAACCCCAAAACATCTCTCAGAAACATTTACATTTTAGAAAAGAAAACCAGAAAGACTGAAGAGTCGATATGGGAGGAAAAATAGACCAGTTAGGAACAAGGCTACACACTAAGATGTGTTTGAAATTTGAAGTTTAGAGAGAGATGAACAGATCCATATGTATACATACACATATGTGTATGACATGCAATATATATATACATATTTATACATGTAGATGTATATGTATATACATATATAAAAGGAAGTAAACATTTCACTGTGTGTATGCCAGAAAGGTAGTAAAAATAAGCATTTGTCAAATTGAATGTGCACTAAATGGTGGATAACAATTATAAACATAGTGACATTTACAGTATGGAGTGATGGTTTCCGAACATTTTTGTCAGAAAAACAATTTTTCAGACAGTACCATTGTACTGATATCATTTCATTTGTAACTTCATATATTTGCATCTATATTAACTTATTGGAAACATGTTGAGACACAAGAGTAGGGAATTGTAAAGGAAAGATTTTAATAGTTCAAAATAATTATCAACCTTATAAAAAGCTTTGTAAGTAATATTAAAATGTTTATGAGAACAATGTGATAGACAAGTCTTAGGTTTTATTTTTGGGAGGGTTTTCTCTGTATGTGTGTGCATGTGTGTATGGGGACTGCACCCAGGTCTTCACATTAAGCTACATCCCCAGGTGTTGTTTTATGTTGTTGTTTTGGTTTATTTTTTAAGACAGGGTGTCGCTATGTTGCCCAGGCTTGGCTTGAACTTTCCATCCTCTTGCCTCAGCCTCCCAAGTGCTGGGATTACAGGGGCGTGCCACCACGCCCAGCCAGCTAATCTTAGTGAATTCCTTAAACCTTGCTCCAGCGTGTGATTTTTCAAGTCGTATTTGATACTTGATTTTAATGACTATCACAGGTAATGGTAGCGATAGATCTTAATACTGATTTTTTAATTCCATATAGCACCTAAGCAAAGGGCAAAGATTCCTCAAGCAAAAGCAGAGTCCAGACCCCCAGGCTTGGAGGTGGGGTTGTCGCCAGGAAAGTGCAGAAGCCAGTGAAAAGAGACAGCGGCGCATGAGAAAAGCAGAGGAGGCTGGGGCGTGGTGGTGCACACCTATAATCCCAGCACTCAGGAGGCTGAGGCAGGAGGATCACTGTGAGTTCTAGACCAGCCTGCACTACAAACAGCAAAAGAAAGAAGAAGAAAAGCAGAGGGAACCAGAGACACTGGGGTATGTAGACACCCCCAAGACGCTCAGGAGTACCTAAGTGTGGCTGCTTTTTATATGGGAAGTTTCAGCTGCGTGTCCTCTGATTTGGGGATCTGCCACTGTCTCAGGGGACCCACCCCTGCCCCTACAGTAGCCACGAAACCAGTTGCTTGTTCTCCCTTAGCCCTGCATCCCCAGCCTGAGCAAACAAGTGCCCAGACACTCTGCTGGGTCTGTAGCAAGTGACACAAAAGCCAAGAACAGCAAAGGGTGAGTTGCACCCATGGAAATGTCAGTGTCAGGTGGTGGCCAGTGGCCAGTAGCATCCCTTTAACTTGACACATGACTGTGGTTCCATCGTCCCTCAGTTTCTATCCCATCCTCTTGTCTTTCTGTCTGTTCTGTGAACTTTCTGATATTCTTCTTCTGGCATCTTTTTGCTGCAGTCAGTTTAGCCTGTCCCTCTGCCTGGCCCAATGCCAATTTGCTATTCCTTACATAATTCTATTTTTTTTTGTACTTTTTCTTCCTGATATAAAAAGTTGGTTATATATTTTCACTTAAAAGTATATCCAAGAAAATATGATAGAGCACAGTGCATCCATAAAGAAGGATTCCCCCTGGACCCTAGAAGTTATCTAAATGCTAGGTATGAACTCTTCTGTGACACCTGGAGTCTAACAATTAGACTTTAACAATTGAATTTATTTAAGTTCATTCCCAGTGCCAGCCCCCTCTTTCCAAGTATCTCACTTTCCTCAACCCTGGGCAACTTACAGGAGGAGGGGTTTATTGTGGCTCTCAGGTTAGAAGTTTCAGTCCTCACATAGTCGGTGACATAGTAGAAAAGCAAAACCACTTATAGCAGTCAGAAAGCAGAGAGAGAGGAGAAGAGCTGAGGAGAGAGATCGGCCCTCCCAGCCCACACACCTAGTGACTGTCTCTTCTGACCAGGCCCTGCCTTCTAGCACCACATTTAGCTACCACACCCCATGGTGCAATCACTTTTTAAAAGCCCTGCCTAAGAGCACATGGGAGGAGACATCTAGATATAAACCATAGCACCACATTTGGTTAAAATGTCCAGTGTCACACAATATTCATGATCTACCACTCCAGGTCACATATCTATCCCAGAAGAAAAGAAACAAAGAAAGGCCTTTCATCCATTCCGAACAGTCACTATCATCATCCTTTGGCATCCCAGGGTATAGCAAAATCTGCAATGCTCAAGTCGCTTACAGAAAATGACTTAGTATTTGCCTAGAACATATTTACATTCTTGTTAGGGTTGATATATTGTGTCAACTTGGGGAGTCCAGAGGTTTGGCTGAGTGACTCAGCAGGAAGCCAGGGTGCTTACTTTGTATACATCCTGAGCCTGTGGAAGAGGAGCCACGGAGATTAGGTGAGTGCTACCCGTCCCCTGGGTGGGGGTAGCCTGTTTACAATGTAAGGGAAGGAAAGAGGCTGCTTGCCGCCATTCCTCCCTTTTGGTTGTTGTTTTTGCTGTGTTCTGCTGCCATGAACCTTTGCCCTCTGCCATGTGCCACACTGCCTCTGAGTCAGCCACATATAGACTGAACCCTCCACAAACTGTAAGCGGAATAAACCTTTCCTTCCTTAATTTTGGGTGTTGGGTATTTTGTCTCAGCAACAAGAAAAAAAGTAACCAAGACAATCCTCTATTTTTTTAATTTTTAAATTTATTTTAAAAATAAAAGAAGGGCTGGGGATATAGCTCAGTGGAATAAGTGCCTGCCTAGCAAGCGCAGGGTCCTGAGTTCGATCCCCAGTACCGCCAAATAAATAAATAAATAAATAAAAGAAAAATAAAAGAAGAAAAACATATTAACAGACATTCATTTACAAAATAGCATAAGAATAATACAAGCAATACAGAGTTATAGACAAAGTAGTAGGAAATTATCAATGGTTGTTGTATTATGTATTGATATCTTCAAAGTGGTTTCTCAGGAGAACAAATAAAGACATGCAAGATAGATTAAATAATCACTAGCTGTTCTTTTCAGTAAAGCAATAGAAGTCAGCAGTTCAACTATGTTAGCTATTCTGTATACACATACATACATAATTTCCCTTTATACATACATAATTTCCCTTTTTTCCTTTCTCTTTTCACTCACCTGAGTTGCTCCTTACTTTTGAGTATGTTCCTTTCAGTTCACAATGTCTGTCATACTTCCTAATTTTTATTTACTCTTTCAGGTCCTTACAAGTTCGACTAATAGGAGTTCATTTACTTGTATTGCAGTTTGTTTCCATGCTTGGGAAATTTTCTTCTATTATTTCTGCAAATATTCTTTTTATATTATTTGTGTCGCCTCCTGCTGTTTCATTGACTCTTATTAGCCTATTATTTCTCTTTGCCTCATCTTGCAGCTGTTGAACTGATTTTTCCTGGATCCTTGTTGATTTTAAGAGATCCTTCCTTTCATGATCACTAGTTGCCATGCTGTCTTCAAGATCTAAAATTCTATCTATGGCTTCATTCAAGTGGTTTTGCAAGCTTTCAATGGAAGTTTTGATTTCCTGGAAACCTCTTTGAGTCTGTTTCATGCATTCTAATTCATTCCTATATTGCTCATGTAATGTTTCTGTCCATTGCCTATGCTCATCTATTTTTTTTATCTATTTCTTCTCTAGATGTGCTGAGTAATTCTTTCATTATTATTGTCATTTCCTTTTTTGCCTGAGAGATTATTTCTGATCTGATTTCTTCTATGGCCTGATGGAGTTGTTTTTTTTACTTCCACTGCAATCATTTCAGCAATTTGACATGTATGTTTACCAAGTTCTCCTATGTCGATGTCTCCTGGACTTGTTCTGCGTGGGGTGGAGTTCTGAGATTGCGTTTCAGTCCTTCACCTTGTCATGTCTGAAACTGGAGGCAGGATACTCAGTCTCCCTCTCCTCTGGCAGCTCAGCAAAGGTCGCTAGTGGCCCTAGTTTTTCTGGTGGTCAGACCTGCCCCTCAGTGTCTGCTGAGATGTGGTGCTTAGTCTGGGGTCTTCTGGTAGATGGTGAAGTGTACCTAGTTCTTCCAGATCTCAGACACTAACTGTGATGTCACTTGATGGCAGACTGTCTGATGTGGTGTCCCCTTGCAGCTCAGGGCACATGTATGACCCAGAAGCATGCAGCACTGGTGACACAATCAGCGATCAGTCATCCTGTGACCCCAGGAAGTTCAGGGCAGAGGCAGAACCCAGACACGAATTGCAACAGTTTGTGAAGCACCTGATTCCATGTCTCCAGGCAGCTCAGGGCACACACAGGACCCTGATGTGGGCTGTGCTGGAAGTGATCAGGGACCATGTGTGTCTGTGACCTCTAGAAAGTCAGAGTGCAAGTAAAGCTCAGATGTAAACCATGGTGAAACATGAACCCTGGTGTCAGCACCTCCTGGGCCTTCTGAGTGAGGACCTCCTGTCTGCACCAGGTGCATGGAGGGTGGAGACTCCCCCCCCGTATGTTTTAAATCATGACGTATAATCCCTAACACAACATAAATGCTGCATAGATAGTTACACAGTATTCCGTAGGGAATACTAACAAAGAAGCTCGCATGTGTTCAGTACCAATGGCAATTTGGTGTGGGCACAAAGGGGAATGGATGCGATGGAAATGTACACATCAAACCCAAAATTTTATAAAATTAATAAACATGAATAGGATATATTTTAAATGGCAATTAAAGACACTTTCTATGCATGGTTGGCTAACTTTGCCGTAGACTGAGCCCTTAGATACACAACAGATACAAGACGTTACTGTGTTTCTTCTTTGCTGCCCACTGCCCCTGCCAAGAGCTGGTTTTTTCCCTCTGTCATGTCCTGCCACCTGGGCAGGCAGTAAGATGCCCCTCAACTGTCCTCCTACTGACCACTGGTAGGGCCATACAGCCTTTGCCAGTGTCCCCAAGGCCACATGGCCTGGTGGCCAACCTCAAAGTTACATCCATCCCAGATCCCCAGAAGGGCTGGTCAGGGGATGTCCTGCTCCAGCAACCTCTAGGTCTCTTGCCAGGGTGGCATCTGTAGCTCCTGATGGCTAGGATACACAGCCTGTCATGCATATGGCCTACCCTTTCCAGGATCCCAGCTTCTCACCCCCACAAGCCAACAGGTCCCAGGAGGGGACAGTGGACAGAAATCAAGAGAGCAGAGAACTCACAAGAGAGGAACCTGGTCTCCTGACAGGAGTGGAAACAGCCTCTTGCTCCTACTGACGTGTATCCCAAGGAAGGGGATGGGGTATGGAGTAAAATGCTTCTGTGAAATAAATCAGACACAAAGACTGGAGTGTGGCATCATTTCTTGTATATGACAAACTCAAGATATAAATAAAGAGCAAAACACAAGATGGGTCATAGCAAGGAGGGAGACAGATCTTGTGCAATTGGGAAGGGGATCAAGAGGTGGAGGTGGGGGGAGAGAGGATGGGACAGGAGGAAAGGAGAGTGGGCCTGAGTTCTGTGCACGCACCCACTTGCCACGAGGAGTGTGATATTGGTGTCCTGCAAAGTTACACTCATGAAAAAGGAAAAACTGAAAAACCGCCTCTGTTCCAGAGCTGGGAGGGCAACAGCCCTAAAAATACAGCTTATTTTTGTAAGAATAATTTACAAAGGAGAAATTGCACTGACTATTCTGACTTCCGGTAAACAAATTCATGTGAGCTGAAAAAAAAGGCAGGCGCTTTTTAAAAGAAGAAGACCTCGTTGAGAAGGGAGTGGCACCGTGCCTTTTCAAAGGGAGGAACCAGAAACCAGAAGCAGCTGGACCTAAGCTGTGTGTCTGTGTGTGTGTGTCCCTTACACACCTGCCGCAGCTCCCTCACACCCTGGCTGCAGCTCTGCTCGCAGTGGAGGCAGAGGACTAAGCTCAGAGCCCTGGTGCACAGCCTGGGTTCCCTCCAGGGAGCGATGCGCTCTGTCCCTCCCTGCCGGTCTCTGTCTCCTTGTCGGCCTGTGTCTCTTTCTCTCCTCTCTCTCTCCCTGTCTCCTTCCCTCCTTCTCTACCAGTGAAGACTTAACCTTCCTGGCATGCTTCATCACAGCGCACCTTCCTCATTGCGTGTTTAACTTTATTTTCACAGTGTGCGTTTCTCTTACACGCTGATCACGTTCAACGCAGGGACTCTGCGCCTGCACATGATGTGTCTTATTCTTTTCTTCCTCCGGTCCCCTCTCCTCCCTTCAACGCCTCCCTCTCCCATTTACAAAAGCTTTGTTTCCCTTTTTCTCCTTCCACTGTCTTTTTTCCTTTTCCCTCCCTTTGCTTCCCCCTCCCTGGTTCCTCTTCCCATTTGAACATCTTCTTCCCACTTCCCAACATCTACTATCTAATTTGGTCCTTATTACACTTCTGGCTTCTCACAGAAGAGAAACAGTGCAACATTTAAACACATGCATCTGTTTTATTTCACTTAAAACTACCATCTCACAGTGCACCCACTTACCTAAAAAGTGTCTCAAGTTTACCCTTCTTTCTTTATGGCAGAGTAGTACTCCTCTGTATAAAAACCCCATTTTTTTTATCCATTCACCTGTTGATGGGCATCTAGGCAGTTTCTACAAACTAACTCTTACAAGTTATGCTGCTATCTACATGAGTGTGTGTGTACCACTGTGGTATGATGTTCTTAACGTCATATTACATTCTGTTCTCTGCATCAGGTTTCCAGCAGAGCAGGGGGTGGAGTGGGCAGAGCTGTGGTTGCCATTTTTAACAGGTGAGGAGGAGAGACCAGTGAGGCTCAGGAAGGCTCAAGGCTTATGCTGGATCAGGGCCAGCAGGACAAGAAGTATAACTTTTCATGATCAGAGAGAAAACCACAGTTAAGTCACCAGCCCACCCCAACCATTGCATTCATTTGCGCAGTCAGACACCCAGCCCTGGCTTCGAGGTGACCACAGGACCCAGGCCCACCGAGGGAGGCCCTCTTTCCTGGGAACAGTGAACACCACAGCAAACTTGGAAAACTGCTGAGGCGAGAAAAGAGGGCAAGGTAATGGTTCAGCCCGGGAGAGGCCCAGGGAGCCCAGAGGACCTGTGGGAAGCCTGATGAATTGGGTGAGTGTGTGGGTGAGGAAATCTGGTGACAGCAGCCAGTACCAATGCCTGTTTCGCAATGGCTAGAAGAGAGGATTTTAGAGCTGCACAGAAATGGACCCAAAGGCCTGAGGAGACGGATGTGCTAGTCACCCTGACTTGGTCCCTGTGCAATCTGTGTGTCGCGACATCACGTCATACCCTGTACCTGATGAATGTGTGCAATTAGAGGTACAGGAGGAAGAGGAGGAAGGAGAAGGGGGGAAAGAAATGTCTCGCATATGTTCCCTGTGTTCCTCACCTCTGTGGGCACAGAGCTGCCACACCACCCCCCTTCCTAGGAAGGAAGCCCAGCTGAGCAGGGCTGGCTGTGAGGCGCTGGTGGCTCCCTCCTGGGGTTTCAGGGACTATGTCAAAAGTACAGTGAGGACAGCGACTTCTTGTACGTCCCTCTTCCCAAGCCCCCCATCCCATTTTAAGCACCAGCTGCTTCCAACCCAGGAAGATGGTTTGCAAGCAGAAGCCCAGGCAGGCGAGGAGGCTGACTCCCGCTACCCTCTGAGGCTCTCCCTGCCGCCACAGGTCTCCGACTCATCCAGCCTCTCCCACCGCCTCCCAGGTCCCACCCTCATGGACTCTCACTCTCTCCCAACTTCAGAACAGCACAGTGTAGGGCCTGAGTGAAGCCAACTGCTGAGGCTCCCATGGCGGGCCTCATGCCTGCTATTCTAAGAGACTAACTCAAAGGAGAGAGTAACCATAGGGGAAAGTAAGTAGAACACAAGATGCTACAGAGATTCACAGTAACGAGCCAAGGAAAGAGCACTGAAAGGTAATGTCAGACTTTCCCTCAAAGAGAGAAAGGAAAATGTGGTAAAATAAAGCAAATGGTTGTAAGGGAGAACTCATTAGAGACACTGGGCATTAAAAACGGAGAGCTGGGAGCTGGAGTAAAGAGCTGAAAGGGCCGGGGCTGTGGCTCAGTGGTAGAACTTGCAGAACAGGAGCAGGAACATGGGTCTATCCACAGCAGCAGGAAGGAAAATAAAAAAGAAAGGAAAGCTGGGCGTGGTGGCACATGACTGTAATCCCAGCACTCAGGAGGCTGAGGCAGGAGGGTTGTTTCAAGTTCGAGACCAGCCTGGGCTACAAAGTGAGCTCAAGGCCAGCCTGAACTGCATAGTGAGAACTTGCCTCAAAAAGACAAAAAAGAAAAGAAGTAGAAAGGAAAGTAGGAAGCCAGAAGTCAGGTGGGAAGACGGGAGAGAAGGAGGGAGGGAGGGAAGAAAGGGTCGAGACTCCCCTTGCTCACTTTTGCTTCCTGGCCACCAGGTGAATAGCTTTGCTGCAATATGTGTCCCTACCATGATGTGCCACCTCTCCTGAGGCCCACAAGCAAGGGTACCAACATACCATGGACTGGAGCCTCCCAAGTGTAAGCTCCAATGAAACTTTTCTCTATATGAGCCTATTATGTCAGGAATCTCTTATAGTGACAGACGGTTCACTAACACAGAGCTCATCTTTCCATTTTGCAACCAAGACTTGCAAAGTATGTTCTGGTCAGGGCAGATTAAATCAGACAGCACATACCTACAGGAAACACAAAACCCAAAGGGCCACCAGTGACAAGCTTTAGGGGCCACAGCATTTCTGTTTCAACAACAGTGCCCTCCAGATCACAGGCTTTCTTACCCATTTCACCCACAAAATGCTCTGCTAGGACCATATAACTGGGCTATTCAGAGACCAAATATTACGGAAATTGGGGGCACAGACTGCATACATGGCGGTAACTGTTCGCCCAGTCTGGTGGTACAATGCAGCATAGAATATGCATTGGGTTTCTGCAGACAGTTTCCATTTTCTGAAAGAGAAGGAGTATAATGTTTTGGAAAGAATATGAACTTGAGAATTGGGAGGCACTCGACTCAAATTTTCCGTTTTCATCTGGTTGTATAAACTTGGGCAAGCTGTTTCACTTCTTCAATACTTAAACTCAACTCTAAAGGAGGACTTATCATATAATTACTGGGAGAAGTAAATAGGTATTAAAAGAAAGATGAGGAAGGAAAGAAGGAAGGGAAGGAGGTAGGAAAGAGCTAACAACTGGTATTGCCCCTGAAATGTCCATGCTCCGCAAATAAGAACGCCCCCCCCCCCGCCACTCGCATTTCAAAGCGCAGATCTTTGGGATACCTTGGATTTAGCACCATTTTCTTCTAATGCTCAAATACCATCAATCCATTCTTAATGAACCCTAAAACTGCTCAGAGCACAGGACATTCTGAGATGATTCTCCCTTTCCTGGTCCAGATTCTGGCTGAATCCCACCCGAATATTCGGGAGGGCCTCTCTGGCTTCTCGCATTCCTCTTCATGCTTCCTGAGTTCGTTTTTCTCAGTGCTCCCAGTCGGTCCACGTCTCGTATCACCCAGTAACCGCATTCCACCACCCACCATTTCCCACCTGTGTCTCTCTTCCTGATAGGTCCCCAGCTCTTCTGGGTGGCCAATGAGAGCAGTTCTCATTTCCAGGCCTCCCTCGCCCTGGGGAACAAACACCAACATAGAACATTTTGATAAGTGCAGCCCTGGTCTGACAGCGACTCTCCGGTCACCTGAGTCTGAGGGGGGCAGAAAGTACCGCTCTCTATAGAATAAACACGTTGCGGTTTTGAATTCCTACTTGGCCTTGACCTAGACCCTCTCACGTTGTCATACACCCTTTGCTATAAAGAAGAGTCACAACCTTCATCCACCTCCCAGGGGGCTCAGAGAACAATTAGCAAATTGTTATTAGTGAATGGTGCCCTTTTTATTACATATTAGCTGTTCCAGGAAAAACCAGTTATTTTATCGTGGACAGCCTCTTACAAGCAATTAAAAAAAAAAAAAAAAAGAAGTAGCAGGCAGGATAGATAAGGAGGAATTTCTACACCAGAAAAAAAAAAAAGTGATTAAATTTGTACCCAGGTTAAAATTTCATTTACCCTCTGGCAAAATGAAATCCAACCCATTCTAAAAGATATGCAACGCTTTCAAGTAATATGGCCTACAAAGAAAGAGGTGGTGATGGTCTTTCAGTTAATAAAATTTCAAAGCACGCTCTCTAAGAAGTATGAATCTGATCCTGGAATATTATCTCCAGTGGTCCAGATGTTGGTAATGGGAAAACCCAACCAAGTGCCAGCTGAGTTGGGAACAGCGTTCCATCTGGAAATGGACCTTGTTGTTATGAGTATGGTGCTCAATTTATCTTTTCAAAAATATCCCACATACCATTCAGCTCCTTTTTCAAAAAATGCAGCTAAATAATATCCTTCTTTTCTGGATAAATATGTCTCCCTTCAGGAAAGGTAGGCTGCTCCTAAAGGAACAAGTACCAAGGCGAATTTGTTGTTTGTTCATTTCTCTATTTTCTGTCCCCATTGGTTTTATTTTGTGGGTATGAATGAGTGCGGGAGAATCCTCAGTGTCCCTGCCAGGGCAGTTAGGTGGCGTTTTCGAACTCATGACCTCATGCTTGTCAGGCAGGTGCTGTGCCACTAAGCTAGATCCCCAGCAGGTGGCATTTTCTGTCTCAGAGGTGCACCTGAGCTTCAGTGAAACAGAAAGTGGGGCTCCGGAAAGGCTAATGGGTTTGTAATTCATATGTGCGTTGTTCTTTTCAATTCACAAAGAGCACAAATCATTTGAATGTAATGGATTTGTTCTGGGGTTTTCAAACCTTTTGACTTTTAAACACTGTGACCTACTGCACTACACACATGCAAGTGCTGAAACATCAGCAATGACATTAAAATTGCACAAAATAATACTTATCCTGACTCTATGCAAAGCACTAGGTTAATTTATGTTCTGTCCCATTTGATTTGTGTTAATGCTGGCCCTGACCCTCTAAAGAGATTTCACAGCCCTTCATAGGATGCAACTTTCAGCTTTCAATGACCTTTCACGCAGTGGGCTACACACTGCTGGCACTGGCCCTTATTGCTGCCTCTTCCGTGCCCCTTCCTGAATTCTTGGGGCTAAAAACCTGGGAACAACACTTCCTCAGCTATGTTACCAATAGAGTTCCAGTTCAGTCCTTGCCAACACAGTGCCTTTGTGCAAAATTTGAACACAGGTACAACATGTCCTTCCTGAGGCAGTAGCAGCAGTCAGCCCTCAGGTGCTCGCAGGTACACGTAGCTTTTGCCAGGGCCAGAGCCCTATAGTTTTTAGCACCTAATATACCAAATTAAGTACCCTTTCCCTTAGGGTACTTAGTTTCTGCTTTTTTGACCGAACCTCAGTTGATAGAGGTAGATCCTGGCAATCTACACCTTACTTTGGCAGAAACCAGAGCTCAAAGAGGTCAAATGACTCCTAGAAGGTCACACAATAGTAAAAGGGAAATCTACAACTCAGTCTAAATTTTCTGATTGCAAATGTTTCTTTTCATTATGTCACAGCTGAATGCATGTTAAATTAAGTTTTTCGCTTATGCAAAGTTAGATCTGCATGTCTGAATTATGGTAAAACTCCTCAAAATTGCCTCAATTATTTTTCCTCTTTTTTTAGCAAATTAAATTTAATGCTTTCATGATTCCACCAACTCCCTCTCTCTCTTTCTCTCTCCCTCCCATTTCTTTCTGTGGATCTTTACACTTAGAATCTTTGAATTCTGCTAAGGATATAATTGTTCTCTTGCTGTTCCATATATTTGTACATGCTAGGTTATAAGTACCTGGAAGCCGGGAATATTATTTCAGCTTTTATGTGGGTCTTCATTATATTTCTTAGATACCTTTTCTTTGACAAGCAGGAGATAAATACCAGTATAATTAATATGGGTTGTACAATTCCTATTTTGCCAAATTCTGCAAGTTACTTTTTAAAAGATCAATCACCTCATACCTTGCAACTTAACTAGGTAAAAAGTCATTCTCTGTGAATAAGTTTGGGCAAAGAGAAATTGTATTCAAAGGACAAAATTCCAAAGTCCTCTTCCCAAAATCTAAACAGAACCTAGTTAGCCGGGAAACAAAATGACATCATTCTGCCAAAAAAGAGGTGCAGTTACCCAACCAAATGCCTATCTCTATTTTCTGACTTGATTTCTTCTCTGTCTGTTGTGTCTACCTAGTGAGTAGTTTTGCAGACAATTTCAAGTCCTTTATGAAATGAGACAAGTGTTTTAACTAAGAGCTTCATAAGCATCCACCCTACACATGTGCTGAAGTCTAAAAACTGTTTCTGGCTCATGTTCCTACCAGCGCCCAGTTCTAAAGCCATGGTTCAGCTGTTGGCATCAGCTTCCTTGGGGAACTTCTCAAAAGTGCTCCTTCCCAGCCTCTGCCCTAGACCTGAGTTGCACGCTTGGGGCGGCGGGGGGGATGCAGGTCTCTTGTGCACACTGGAGTTAGAAGACCTTTGTTTCTGACATTTAAATCAAACCCCCATCAAACAGCTATGACCAGCATATTCAGCCCCCTAAAAGCTGCATAAAAACAAGGAAAAGCCAGGCCTGGTGACACTGTAATCCCAGCACGCTGGGAGGCAGGAGGATCGAAAGTTCTACTCCACACAGGCTACTTAGGAATTTAGCAAGACTCTGTCTCAAAATAAAATAAATAAAAAGGTCTGAGGCTGTAGCTCAATGCAAAGGCCCGAGGTTCAATCCCCAGTGCCAAACCAAAACAAAATAAAAATAATAATAAGAGGAAGGAAAACATCAGAATTAGACTCCACATTCTGAGATTTAGTGCAAGATCTGGTGTCTCAACACAGGCTGCTGTCTGAATCCATGGTGGAACTTGACAGTGGTAGTGGCGACTTCATCTGCACTTTGCTACCCTCCTGTCTGCAGCACTAAGAAGGCAGGGGCTGCTTGATCTTCCGTGCAGAGGAAATGCAACCCATTTCAGCTGACAGAGGAATCAAGAAAAGCCACAGTGAACATGGAGAAGCAGGAGGAAGACAGGAAAAGAAAGCAATCAAAGGAGAAAAAGAGGGATGGGAGGAAAGCAAGAATTAGAAGGGAAAGGGGAACAAGGAAAAATTCCTGATGAGTGAAGCAGAAAAAAGGTGAACAAGATGGAAGAAAAAGGAAGGAAAAAGCAGAGAAACTGGAAGAAATAAAGGGTGAAAAGAGAGAAGGCAGCAGTGAGGGGAGGGAAGGAGGGGAGGAGGAGGATGACTGGTTTGGCTGGGAGACGGCTTTCCTCCCAGCTGGGACTGTCACTGTCACCCTCTCCCCCCAGCTGCTTGTCAGACCCGGAGTGGTCTTGTGCCTGGAACAAACCAGCAGTGTTTTGCACGCGTGGATCCCACCTGGCTCCCGACCGTGTAGCCTGTGTGTCACAGACAGGCACAGCCGCCTGCCAAGTGCCAGACATTGGGCCAGAGGGCACCTCCAACCCCAGCTGTCCCCCCGCCAGACAAGGGATGGCGCCCCTCCCTCCCAGCGCCAAGCCAGGGGCAGGAAAGAGTTTCTTCCTCCCCCAATTTAAGAGCAAAGCATATCAGAGACTTTCTTAATGCCAGTCTACTCATACTGACTTCTCACTGAGTGTTTTCTCCTGAAACCAGCTTTTCTGGGATAAGCAAACACCTGATTCTTTCCAATGAAAAGATGAAGGAGGAGAGGAGAGGAGGGAGGGACAAGAGAGAGAAGGGCAAAGGAAGGCAAAGCAAGGGGAGGGGAAGAGAAAAGCTGTCCTCTGTAAGTCTGACACGACTCCCTGCAGAAACAAGGCCCTGCCTAAATAAACTTCACCCCACAAGTAGATTTTTCACATGTTCCTTTTACTGTTTTCCTTTTCTCTTTTTCTTTTCTTTTTTAAGCAGAAATTCATTCAATCTGGAAGTATAACAGGGAAGTTAAGTCACCCCCCACCCCCGGGAGAAGGACTACCGTGTCTGGAGATCTCTGGAGGAATCAGGAAAAACCACATTCACACTTGGCATAAAACGCGTTAGCACTTGGGAGAAGGCGGGTGGGAGAAAGAAAGCTTCCCAAAGAGCTCACGCTGTCCTGGTCATCAGCTCGGACCTGCCTGCCGCCAGCCTGCTCTCCGCAGAGGGCCCCCCGCCCAGCCCACAGCCCACCTCCACCACCACACCAGGCAGCGCCACAAAATGACAGGTCTCACTGACCCGCCG
>PVLD010017196.1:0-42639 GCA_004027595.1 Dinomys branickii
GCTTGTCATTTCGGCTGTGTCTTGGTGACTTCTCTCTCCTGGCTGAGACAAAATACCCAACGCGCAAAAGGAAGGAAGGAAGGAAGGAAGGAAAGGTTTATTTGGCTTACAGTTTGTGGAGGTTTCAGTCCATACTTGGCTGGCTCAGAGGCAGAGTGGCACGTGGCAGGGCGCAAATGTCCATGGCAGCAGAACACAGCAAAAAATCAGAGCAAAAGTGAAGGAAGGGTCGCAACAGGCCCTTTCCTTCCTTTACACTGTAAATAGTCTACCTCCCCCCAGGGGGCATATATGTGTCACCCAATCTCCATACCTTCCTCTTCCACAGGCTTAGGGCACATACAAATTAGGCACCCCAGCTTCCTGCTGAGTCACTCAGCCAAACCTGTAGACTCCCCATGTTGACATTGTGTATCAACCATAACAGACTGTATGCTCTCTCTTGTACTGTTTGAGACAGTGTCTCATAATGCAGTTCAGGGTAGACGTGAGATTGGCATGTAGCTCACGCTGGCCTCAAACCTGCCATAATCGTCCTGCTTTAGACTCCCTGTGTTGGGATTACAGGCCCAGGCCGCCAAGCCATGCTGCTATGTCTTCTGTCTTCAGTGTTCTAGAAATATTTCTCGTAGGAGAAATTAAATTTGGATTAAGTGAAACAATAGATCCAGCAAAAGATAACAGGCCTGGAATATGGATCTATTTGCTCCTAAGCAGGCATATCTGAGTAGGTCAGTCTTCATAGTATTTTCTGATGTAGGAAAGGAGGTTGATCTCTGATGTTCTCCATCATTGATACTGTCATCTATTACTTCCAGTTGCATAGTATGTCAGTTAACAACAATTGCTTGTCTCTTATTTATTAGGGACTGTCATGGAAGAGAAAGACAGAGACAGTGACAGTAGCTTGGAGTACCTCGAGGAAACGGTGGGTGCCTCCTCCCATATGTGCAAGGTGTTCACCGGTGTAGAGGACGATGGAGTGTGAGCAACTGTGTGTCTTGCTTCAACCAAGAGCTGGCACACTTTGGGTACTTGGACCTGCAATTGCTTGGTGTGGCTCAAAATAGCCTGCAGATCATTGGACAGCAGCTGCAGCCCCAGCATAGTTGGGTAGCAGGGCTTTCCTATCCTGTCGTTCGCTAGGTTGAGCACCTAGTAGGCCCGCCCTCGACTCTGTGTCCTCTGGACTCTGTGTCCTATTCTGTGTTTCTAAACGTTCCAAAAATAAATCTTCAAGTTACTCTCTGCCTAAGTGTGTGATGCCACCTGTTAGCTCCTTCGTTGCATTTGTGGCTTTTCCACACCCATTTCAATTCTCTCGCCGTGTTTTGGGGTCCAAAAGTAGGGTTGTTCGGTCAAGGGCCCCGAGATGGCAAGCAAGTACCTTTCTGCTCCACATGGAGCAGAGGGTCTTTAGCTGGGGGAGGACCGCATCTCTGTGTTTTGTGTGTATTGAAGAGTGGTTTGTTTGAAAGCTCTTCCGTAACAGTCCCTAATAAGAGACCAGCAATTGTTGTCAACTTACATAATATGGAAGCAGAAGTCAAAGTTGATAGTATCAGTGACAGAGAACATCGGAGATCAACCTCCATTCCTACATTAGAAAGTACTATGAAGACTGACCTACTCAGGCATGTCTGGTCTGGAGCAAATATTTCCCTATTCCAAGCCTCTTATCTTTTGCTCGACCTGTTGTTTCTCTTAAAATCAAACTGCATTTCTCCTGCAATAAATATTTCTAGATTACTGAAGACAAAACGTGCAGCAGCTTGGCCTGGTGGCCCGGCCCTGTAATCCCAGCACTGGGAACCTGAGCCAGGAAGATCATTACAAGTTTGAGCCCAAGGTGAGCTACATGGAGATTTCAAGTCCCCCCGAAGTGCATAATGAGACACTGTCTCAAACAGAAAATAAGATAGCATACAGCCAAAATGACAAGCGTGCAACACTTGCTCTCCCCAGGCTCAGTGATTGGGAAGATAACCTCATATTATTTGACAAGACACAAGCCACAAAATGCCAATAAGAAGCAATGAGAGTATGCTTCATTATCCAGGTATAGTGGCAGACACAAGGCATTCCATCCCCTGAGACTAAGGCAGGAGGATGAAACATTTGAGCTCAGCTTTGCTACATAGCGAGTTCCAGGCCAGCCTGAACATAGTGAGGTTCAGGCCAGCCTGAAGAACATAGTGTATCAAAAAATAAAAATGTTCTCAATGTAACTTTGAAAATCAAGCTTCTTTCACTGGAAGGACAAGTAATTAAATGGTACATTTTTCCTAGGTTTCAATCGATATTTATTTTAATCTTCCATGCTAAAGAGGGTGTTTGTGTTCTGATACAGCCTGTACCTATATGTTCCCCCAGTGGTCATACATTCACTGGCTGTGCTTTGTGGAGCTGGCTAGAATTAAGGTGTGTGATGCTGGGTCAAGCGTGTGATGTTGGGGTGGATTCCTGAGGTGATGCTGGGATTAAGGCTATCCCTCCCTGGATGTGAGTCCTACCTGCCCTGAGCGTGGGTTCCCTGGATAGGAGGTAAGGCACATAGGGAGGGTTGGTGCTTGTTGCTTGCCCCTTGCTTCCTCCCTACTTTGCTTTCTTTTGCCAGCCATGAGCTATTTCTCCTGTGATATCCCTCTCTGGCTTGCCAGCCTGCCTCACAGTCAGCCATCTCTGTCCTGAAACCTCTACAAGCCCCAAACTACATTAATATTTCTGCCTCTTACTTTGGACATAGGGTTTTTGTCTCAGCATCAATGAAAGTAGCTAAGATGTGTTTTCTTAAGAGTAATATTTCACAACAAAGTAAGGCACTGTAACATTTCCAAAGAGTCACTGTGAGCATCCTTTACACTGCATCAGATTGACGAAAGCCTTGTGTAGACTAACCATGATCTATCAGTGTTTAATGTGAAACCTGTCTGTCTTTAAAAATATAGGATAGATTTTTACTTATTATTGAGTTTGTACTATGAATAGTTTCCACTGGTTACTTTGGAGATACTGTATAGTTGTGCAAAGGATGAGACAAGGAATTTTAGTGCTCAAGTAAAATCCTGGCCACACTATCTCCTTGCTAAGATGCTTTAGGCCAAATAACGTCCCTAAGCCTGCATTTTCCTCTCTGAGTTTGAGAAGAATATTATCTATGCTATTGTGAAGTTGTATATACCAATGATTATACTACATGTTACCTGCATGGTATTCTACACCATCTACTTCTAGTGATGTTATGACTTGGGATTCTCAAATCCTACTTCTATTATCTGGAAGTGGGAGCAAGAGTTAGAGAGTGCAGACATGGGAGAGGAAATAGCACACATAGAACAATATCTTACAGCTTTATGCAATTGAACAATGTTTGTTCATTGATATGAAATCTATTATGTCCACTTAACCGTTATTAAATTCAAGTGTAGGCGAAATGATTAAGGAAGTCTTCACTGAGAAAATAAAACCTGAGAAAACCCTGGGATGGGTCACCTGATTTCAGCATGGGAAAAGGCAGCATGAACCATGCAGAATGAAAGCAGAGGATATGTTTGGAGAAAATGAGTCAAAGATTATTGTAATGAGTAAAAAAGAAAAGTAAATATGTGATTTAAGTTGTTTGCTGTTTCGCTTGGAAGAGCCATGAATGCTGTGCAGTCTCTCACTGACCCAAATGGGAACCAATACAACACAACCGTAATACACAATTATGCATCTCTGACATTTTCAAGCATATTCATAATATCTGCATAATGCTCCTCATTAAGAGCAACACTGTCAAAATCAAAAGATAATTTCACATATCCTTCCATTATAATGAGTTTTTATAGAGTTCTAGTTTTATATTCAGGTAAATACCACTACACTTGGTTCTATCAAACTGGAAGAAAACTGACAAAGAAGCTCTGCTCATTCACAGGTGGTAACATAAATATGCATGTTTCAATAATAATAGCAGAACACCCTGACATAGTGTTTGACATAATAAAGTCAAAAATGGATGGAGGGCTAGGGATGTAGCTCAGTGGAATAAGCACCTGCCTAGCAAGCGCAGGGTCCTGAGTTCGATCCCCAGTACCACACACACACAAAAAAAAATGGATGGATGGAGTTAACGTCTCTGTAAAATCGCATATTTCGCACCCCATACATCATTGAATCTGTCCCGGCAGCCTCATTTATGCAGATGAGAGAGGTTATCAAGTTATTATTTTCCTAACACATACGTGCCTAAACCTGAACTCTGGAGCCAGAAGTTCAAAGGCCAGTATTGACTCTCTGAGGCTTTGTGATCTTAGACAAATGGCTAAGACTCTCCAAGTCTCAGCTGTTTTATCAGGTGAACTGAATATAGGAGTATTTAATATATGCAGATAGTGTCAAAGGAAACTTAGGAGTGAAATAATAATACCCAAATAATGCCATATTCAGAAAATCACTGTGACAAAAAAGGATTTGTACTCTTAGAGATTGATTCTAGGGGAATTTCTATGTATAATGTTATGTTTTGGAGATATAATCTTCATTATGACACTGAGAAGTCCTTTAGTTTAATAATGTCTCTCAGGCCTAGTATTTTGGGTACCACTCATAGTCTCAGCATTCTGGCATCCTGAGGTCGGACCATCTTGGAACTCAGTCCAGGTAATTTAGGGATTTAGGAATAACCTGGCTCTGAATTAAATACATAGAGAAAGAGTGTTGATTTACTTCAGTACAAAGGCCCTGGTTCCCCATCCATCTTTGCCATGCCTTCATCTCTGTTATAGTTTGTTTCTGCATGTCCCCCCAAATTCTCATGCAGTTAAGGGGTGGCTTTTAGAGTTTATGACTGATCCATGATCCAATGCTGGGATTATGGGTGTGAGAGCTATACCCGCCCTAGGGTGGATAGTTTGCTGGGATTATGGATGTAAGAGCTATACCTGTTCTAGGGCAGATAGTTTGTATATGTAAGGGAGACAAAGAGGCTGCTGGTTGCCATTCCTCCTGCCATTCCTCCCTTCTTGAGCTTGTTGCTTTGCTGTGTACCACCACCATGAACTGTTGCCCTCTGCCATGTGCCACTGTGCCTCAGAACCAGCCAAGTATGGACTGAAACCTCTGCAAACTGTCAGCTAAATAACCTTTCCTTCCTTAATTTTGGTGTTGAGTATTTTGTCTCAGCAATAAGAAAAAAGTAACCAAGACAACCTCCTATCTCATTATTATGTATAGAACGAAAGCAGTTTAATGGACAACTTGAAAATATGATAATAGTGATCAGCATACCAGATATGATGACTAATCTATTCTGAATACCTCACACTCATTAGCTATTATCTCAAAAAATGAGAGAAAACTGGTTAAGTAGACTAGAACCACATTTGGAAGAGTTTGAATGTCGTCTCATGTAGTTGCCTTATTGGCACAAATCTACAGAATTGCATTATTCAATTATTCAGAAATTACTCATAGAAAATTGATCACCAATGCACTATGTGATTGCTACATATGAAAGTAGATGCTTAGTGTACAGAAAATAAATCAGAAAGTACTGAACTGGAGGGAGAAAAATCTAGGCAGGGACACCAGTAAGGTAGTTACTGCAAGACCCCAAGTGTAAGCCTTGGAGACGAGCAAAAAAAAGGAGTAAATGAAAAGTCCACACAGGATATCAATGGTTATGGGAGTTATAATCAAGACTAAGAATACCTTAGCACTGTAAAGCAGGTATTTAAACTGCAGTTATTGATATATATGGGTTAAGAACCTGGTTTACGGCATCACAATGAACATTTTAATGCATTTGGGGAAAGAGAAAAAACAATATTACAGTGTATCTATTATTTCAATCAACTTTTCATCCAGAAATCTGTATTATAGATATGTGTATTGGGTCAAATTGACATAAAGAAGCTCCCAACCTGAAAGATATCTGGGATGAGTATGTGTTCTCTAAAATCAATGAATGAATTTTAGAAACAATAAAGGTTAAAAGCAGAATGTATTTATTGAGGGAAAGAAAGCTTCTGTCCGAAAGAAGGGGACCTGAGTGGGTTGCCAAAGACCCTGACTTTCCTAGGGATTTTACAGAGCAAAATAACAAGGTGAAGTAGGTCTACCATGGGCAAAACATGGAAAATGGCAAGCTGGACATGAAGTGTGACAAAACCAATAAGATTACAAGCATAATTGCTCACGTCAAATTGATTATATCAGGATTAAATAGGGAAACGAGTCACATAGCAAGGGGGCAAGAATACAGAACAGGGGCTTTTCCTGTAGGGGGTTGAGTTAGTGACTCTTTCTGGTTTTTTCAAGGTGATAGAGACCTACTTAGACTATCAGTCCCTGATGTTTACCCTTAGGGAGGTGTGTGGGTGCCTTTGTTTTGTCTTGAGTTCTGGCCCACAGCTGGAAGTGTCTGTCTCTCGCACAGTTGCATGGTATGTCGTCTTCTGCACTGGCCTCTTCTGAGGGCCCAGCCCTGTTTGAATGCCTATAAAATTTCTGTCTAACCCAGCTGCCTACAGCATAACTATCAAAAAGAAACAAGAAGAGCTGAAAGTAGTTGCCAAAGGAAGGGCGAAAGTGGTGAAGAAGGGACATGCAGTGTAAGAATGCTTTAGCTGTAATCACTTTGATGCTATCGTACTTTATTAAACGTTGTGCATGTATTTTAAATTTAACAAGTATTTCAAGATATGGAGTGGATGCTAGTAGTCCTTAACTCTTCCCTTACCCTCCCACCTTCAGAATTTACAAATTTGGTAAAGTATACTTTCATTTTCTTTAGGGGTCCGAGAAGACTTAGGCTAGCACTTCAAGTGACTTCAAAATAAGATCAGAAGTGCACAAACCATTTTATAGTTGCAACTCCTTTGAAATTGCTGTTAGACATCCCCATCCTCCCCATGGTAACCATCACTGTCCAAGGGTGTCTCTAAGCACAACTTCCAACTAGCCCAGTGGTAGGAACTTAGGTTTACCTTCCCACTGTCTCAGTGATTCACACCTAAATTTACCCACCTAGTGACCTACTAAAGTTCTCCAAATTCATCAACACACTGGCTCAGTGATGAACTGCAGGATTATCTCTGTCTAGGTGACAGTCATCCAGGCCTCCAACTCTTGCCTTCCTGAACATTTCTGCCAAAAATATCCTAAATCCTCCTGCATGTCCTCTCAACTTCCTTCAGCTATGCATTCTGAAGTAGAGAGATGGAATTATAGTGTACAGTTATAGTTAATCTGCATGAGTCATGTCAGATAATTTCCACATACACCACATGGGCCATAGAATTCTGAAGCCTTTATATCTCAACTGTTAATCCTTATATTTCCAGTATCTGTCAGTCTAATCATTTAACATCATAGCTTAGTGTTGTTTTACTTTGAATTTCTTAAATTATTCAACCCTCTGAGCACCAGGTCACATGCCTCTGAATTTTCTAAGCTTGTTCTTCTCTAAATTTCACCTTCATCTATTTTTGGTCTTTTTCCTGGTGTGCTACTTTCTCGCTGATTTATAGGAACTAATGTATGTATTTCTGATATTAAGCTCCCGTGTCTGTCAGATTTTTCAATTTTTTTTACTTGCAATTGGCTAACTTTATCCAAGGAGTCCTTCATTTAACAGAATGTTTTATTTTGAGGACATTTTCTCAATTAGTGCTTCCTAAATTTAAGAAATCCTTTTTAGTTCCTTGACACAAAGAGCATAGGCAGCAGTTAGAAGCTACACTGGACAAACAAGTAGCAACATGAAAGTAGCAACACGAAATGCAGTCAGTTTTAAAAGAAATAGAACAGGCCATATGGCATAGTACTATTCATACAAACTTTAAAAAAGAATATATGTCTATGAATATATACATGGGAGGGATTTATTGAAATTAAAATAAACAGATAAAAAAATCATTAAATTTCCAAAGAAGTGAAGTATGAGAAAGAAAAGAGAAAAGGAGAACAGGATAAAGAGAAAGGGCTTTATGTGGTTCGCTGTGCAATATACTGCAAGCTTTGCACTAAAGACTCTCATTAGCTCAATCAGTGGAATTATATATTTTCAAAGATGTATCAATTTGAGGGATATTTTGCAAGGGGAACAATATAATACAGGACACATATTTTATAAGATTATTTATAATAGTGACCTAAAGAACGATATATAAGAGAGTGCAGGAAATCTGTCCACACACTATAGACCAAGAAATCTAGCCCAAGGCCTGGATCCCACAGAAATGTCTTGCATGAGTCCAGTTGAAGACCTAGAGCCCATAACAATGCCTCCCACAAATCCAACTAGAGGCTCAGAGCCCATAACTATATCCCACGCAGGCCTGTTTCACAGATCTGCTGCAAAGGCCAAAAGGTCAGTGGTGAAATCTAGAAAGTCTGTGCCAGTAGGATGAAGGATCTGAGCTAGCAGGCTGAGAAATCTGCACTGGAGCCAGGAAGCAATGCTCAAAGCAAGAACTAGCACTCCTCCAGAAGGTACCACAGCCATCCTCAGTGACAGTGAGGTCCTGAGCTCCTTCGCAAGACAGCTGAGTTCCCATTAGGAAAGCCAATGCAGCAAGCTTCTTCAGGAGACTGAGCTGTGTACCTTCTTCCCCTCCAGAGCAAGGAAGCAATGCTCAGAGGACCAGAGCTCCCCCAACGTGAACCGAAGCTATTCTTAGTGCCAACAAGGTCCTGAGCTCATTGGAGGATGAATCAGCCAAGTTCATCATGCAAGCCAGCACAATAAGTTCTTCCAACAGAACCAACAGCTCCTTACAGCTTCTACCAGTTCCAACAGCCTTACTTCTTCTCCAGTTCTGCCTTTTATGCTGCTGGCAACAGTCCTCAGGTGGGCCTCCCTCACCCAGCACCATGCTTACTCAGTTCAGCTATGGGTTATAAGTTGACCACCGGTTGTCAATCCACTACAAAAGAGAATTGCCCATATGAATACATTCAGAAAGCTTCATCAAAATATCACTATGGGCCATCCCCTGTATGTTCAGATATTTATAGTTAAAATGATAATTATAAAAATTTTATTTCATAATAAAAATGATTTCTGTATTTTATATCATTATAAAAATAGGATATTTATAATTTAAATGAGTCAGTTATTAACATGAGAATAAAGCATCTTTTCAAATGGATTAATTATGTTTCTATGGCTATACCAGGCCTTGTCTAGATGAGTTTTTTAGTTAGCTTGATGTGTTTTCTTTGTCTTTAAGAACTTTTAAAAACTAAACTGGATTAGTATTTCTTGGGTCTGTTAAGTTTGAAGAATTGGTAAAATTCCAAAATTAAATATTTATGGTCTGACAAAATATTGCAGACATATTTAGCCAAATAAATTTATCTTTCAAATCAGTTCCAAGTAGCTTGTGTTGTCACCAAGATTTCTAAAATACAGTATATTGTATATTCACAATCGTAGGAAGAATATAATCTCAAAATAAAGGATCCTTTACAAAAACTGAACCTGATGACTTTTATACAAAATATAAAATATCTCTATTTTTCTCAGATTAAAGTAATGAAAATCTCACCATGAGTAGAATGGTATTAAGGAAATTTTGAATCAGAAAATACCAACTAAATCAAACACTCTAGAAGTGCAATTCTATATTATAGTCATAAAGAGTTTCTGTATTCAAGGAGTATACAAAATCCAGCAGTAGACATATGATGCTACATGTTGATAGTAGTCAAACAAATACTTAAAGCTAATGTGGGTAAGTTAGAAGCTATTACAAAAATCATTCCCAGTTGACATCTTAGCATTTGGTCTCCCCCCAAAAACTTCTGAGATGGAACTTGCTATCATTCTGATATTAAGCCAAAACTCCATCAGTATTTCTAGAAAGTAGAATAACTTTATTTGTCTTTCAAAATCTGAATAATCATAGTCTTAATTATATGACGGTTTTCTAGTTAGGTATTTTTTTAAATTAACTGGACCTCTCTTCAGTATTATTGCAATATTATTGTATTGCTGAAGGTAAATCCCACCAAGAAATTAACCTATTTAGCACCAATTTTTTCTAAGATAACCTAGATATTCTAGATATTCGATATAAAAAATAGTAATTAAATGATACTTACCTGCTACTGAAAAGGATACTTACCTGCTATTTAAAATAGTACTGACAAGAAATCCACAAAATAAAATTTTAAGAACCTTTTAAAATGTAGATATAGTAATGAAATCTTATTTCTTCCAAGAACCACTGATAAACAATTATTACAGATAACCATTCTGACAATTTTTTAATAAATATATTGCGATGGAAAAGTCAAATAGACAAATGAGGTGGAGACACACAGATACTGAAAGTGTATGAATAACTATCTTTTGTGTCACTATAAACATAAATTTTGTGATGGTCTAAACTATCTTTTGTAGCAACTTAAAAAATTAAGCTAATGCTTGAAAGCACATTAGTTTTCTTATGCCATGTATGTATTTTAGAAGCCATTTTAACACTGAAACAGTTGAACTCACAGAGCTGAACTTTGTAGCTGACCATTTCCCTGCAGTCACCACAGTGTGATTTGTCAAAATACGGAGTGATAGTATCATTCTCATATCAGAGCATTTTATTTTCAACATTTGCAAGATAAAAAAAATAGACTGCTAAATATAACAGGCCCTGAAGGGGTGTTGTCTCAGAAAAACATCTTCTATAAAAATCAGAGAGTTATATCAGTTTGAATTCTATTTTAACAGGAACTAGCTACCATCTCAAAGGTGGAATTCCAACAAGGAATTTTGACTGTATACAAATTCCATAAACTGTCCCACACCACTGCATCTCCTACCTAGATGCAGTCACCCTGGCAGTTGCCTCCCACTTAGTCTTTATATTCATTAACGTTTGCCCTCTGCTCAGTCCCAACACATATCTACAATAACCAAAGTGACATTTATGAAATTCAAACCAAATTTTTCTCCTTAAATTAGAAATGTTCCATGATTTCTTAGTACCATCAAGACACCGCTGAAATCATCCATGTGTTCCTAACCCACACAGTCCTTCCCTGCTGGCTTCTAAATCTTCATCTCATTTCTGCACTCCATCAATACGGACATTCCCTAATCCTTCAGCCACACCACACTCCTTTGCCATAGCTGTGTCTTAGATGAAGGCGCACTACCCCAGAAACCCTCTTCCAATCCCAGACTGTAAGTACTGAGGTAAATTCCCAGATTTCCCTGAAGTTCATCATAGAGTTTGCCAAACTTGCCATTTCCGTCATAACACCTTCCTGCTCAGCCAAAGCATGAGTACAAAAAAGCAAAGAGTGCGTCTCCGTGAGCCACTGCTGCCCCTCTCAGCACCTGCTCACTCACTCGCCTCACTTAGGTGCTTAGGGAGGCTGACAGGATCAATGAAATATAAAGAAGTGGCATTCCACACGTAGCTAAGAATTCATACAATCCATGAAAGCAAAGAGGAAATGATTTAATTACTTTTGATGGATCTCAGTTTACAAAATAAGTAGAAAGAGTGGAACAGTAAAAGCAGAAATAAGAAAAATTTATAACAAACAATAAAGGAAATCAATAAAGTCAAAATTGCATCCTTAAAGGTTTTAATAAAATCAATGAAGTCTTAGACTAAATAAATTGCTAATCAAGAAGGATGTAAGTACAGTGTTACAGGTACCACAGATATTAAAGAGACACTAAGAAGATGTTATGGAAGTTTTATGTCAACGAATTTAACAACTACAATGAAATGGATACAAATGGAAAATGAACAAGCCATTGTTGGTATGTTGAAGCATAAAATATAGAAATAGGGATATAATGTAATGAACTATTGCTACACACATAGATAAATCCCAAAAATATTGTAACGGAAGTCACAATATATCCATTTATATGTAGTAAAAATAGGCAAAAAACGAACTAAGCCAGGTGTGGTGGTGTATACACCACCTGCACTCAGGAGCCTGAAGCAGGAAGATCACTCTAAGTATGAAGCCAGCCTGGGCTACATACTGAGTTCAAGGCCATCCTGAACTATGTAGTGAAACCCTGTCTCAAGGGCAAAAAAAGACAAAAATAATTGATGGATATAAACAACAACAAGAGAGGTTGTAGTTGTTTGGGAGAAATTTGGGGTAGCATCAACTAGGAAAGAAAACAAGGGAATTTCTAGGACAGTGCTATGAAATGACTGAGTCTTGCACTACTCATCCAACTGATTTGGGTGTTCTACTAGAGTGGAATCTCATAGACTTTTGGAAGAAACTCTAATACACTGTAAACATTGCAGTATTTGTTAAATACATGTCTCTATTTGTTTATCAGAGTAACCAATATGAAGATAACAGTATGTAACACAACAAACATTGTTATTTTCTTATCACCTTGTCTGAAATTCCGTATTGTTTTTATGTTGTTTCGTTATGTCTGTGTGTTTGTTATTATGTTTTGGGTCTTTTATCTTTAAAAATGAAATTTAAAGAAAGATTTAAAATTCAGTTCCTCAGCGTTTCACATGCTCAAAAACCACATGTGGCAAGTGACTACTATGTGGGATAATATAGATTTAAAAAATTATCATCACCTTCCAAAGCCTAATCAGACAGTGCTTACTATAGTTGATAGTATCTTGGGCTTTTAAAAACATCAAAGTTCATTGAACTGAACAATTAAATACTATATATCTACCTTCACTTCAATTTTACTTCAATTTGAAAAACATGAGAAACTAGTACAAATAAATTTGTGTTATTTCTGAGTAAGATTTTCTACTCTACTAATAATAAGAGTTCATAAGACATGAAAAGCAAAACTCATTTCTTTTACTTTCAATTTTCATAAGAAATCTGCTAAACTGTAGTTTTTTATATGTGTACCAATTTGGAATAGTCACTTTCCATAAAAAAATAATTTGGAAATATAATCTGGGCTTGAATTTATTTTGAAATATGGTTAATAATCCCCACCATCAGCCACATTTATTTCAACCAATTTGTCTTTAAAGGATAACTGAACCATATATCAAAGCAAGACAGGAATCAAAATCTTACTGTTTAATGCAGGTTTAAGGAAGAACAGTTGGTAAAAAAATACCACTACCATTAAAAAAAAATAAACTTTCTATATTAGCCAAGTTAAACATATCAGCATGTTTCAGAAAGCCACGCAATCAGACAAACTTCATATCATAAAGTTACAAGATACTGTTTATTAGACACTAAAATGGTTTTGCTAAGTTAATATTTCAATGAATTACAAATAAAGAGAATATCCAAGTGTTTAAATGCCCTTGGTTCAGCCTAAATACTTTGCAAGTAAAAAAAAAAAATGCTACCAATAGCTGTCATCATTTATTAATCATTTCTTATTCAAAATAACATGCATATAATGTGAATTTATTCCAAACATGCAAACAAAAAATGAAAATGTGGCTCTAGTTCTCAGAAGAAAACATTAATTTCCTATCAAGAGCAATTACTTTAAGTAAAGTCTCAGCCCTACAAAATGCAACAGCAGAATTTTAGTCTGAGGCCTAACACTTACTCAGACTGCTGGGGATACAGCTTAGCGGCACAAGTGCCTGCCTGGCAAGCACAAGGTCCTGAGTTCAATTCCCACCCACAACCCTCACACACACACATATTTAGATACAGAAGGTCTAGAGTACTATAAACTCGCCTGAGCTAGGGTTGAGGAAGTCTCAGAAATGTCCAGTTGGTGCCATAAATGTTAGTTCTACATTGCGTGCCTCGGCCACAGTGCGCTTGCAGGGGTTATATTGTCCCTCAAGAATCTATTACACACATCTCTGCCAAGTTCCACTTTCTGTGGCATCATTTGAAAAGCTTGAGTCAGGCTGTGTTGCAAACCATCCAGATTCCTCTTATTTAAACAGTGAAATAATGTAAGTAATTGGTGTGCTGGAAAAAGGTAATAACAGGAAGTAGATTCTATATTGAAAATACCATATGCTTTCTGATTTGTTTTGTGATTTATTCATGGCTATGACTCCTGCCCACTTTACAATCTTATTTAGCATCTCTAACCCTCTATGTGCTCAGGCAAAATCCCTGCAATCATCTCTTATCTCTTGCCCTTTACCTCGTCGATCACAGAAAAGCAGAATTGTTCAATGCTACTTTCAAAACACATCCAGAATTCAGTTCCTTCCCACACTTACTTACATTGGCCTATTGAGCTGAACCTGCTCCCCGTCTGAACACAATTTTAGAAAATGTTCCTCTCATTCTGTGTGCTCCAGCCCACAGTAGCCTCTTTGTTATATCTTGAGCTTGACAGAGAAATTCCCACTTCACAGTTCACACAAACTGTACTAGCAGAGAGAAGGCCCGGCCGTGATAATCTGTGTGATGCCTCCCTCACTTCCTTCATGTCCTGGCTCAAATGCAATCTTCTTAGCAAGCCTTACGCTGATCACACTCTCAGAAGGAAACGACCCTTTAAGCCACTACCTCTTCCTGCATTGGAACGTACCTACTCCCTCTTACAATGTTCTACTTTCTCTTTCTTCCCATCATTCTTATCATCTTCTAATACCCTATATAATTTATTCATTTTATGTAAATAAAAGCAAGCACAGGTTACATTTTATGAAGACGGAGTCTCATCTATTTTACTCAGTAATGAATCCAAAACCTTTGGGGTAATGTTTAAGACATCATAGCCATTCAAGAAACATTGGCTAGTGCACGACCGTCCCAAATTCTAGAGAAGGAAGATAAGACAGCCTTCTCTCTTGATCTTAAGGTGCTTGAGAACATGAAAACTGAACATCTAGACGCCATGAGTCTGAAAAGGCTTGGAATTATTTAATCATATCTACGATTCTCTTCTATAAAGTAAAATCCATCAGAAACCTAATGCTAAATTGTTATTGGATTTTCTTTGGCCCCCTACATTATTTCCAAAAGCAGTTTACCTGATTTCCTGAGACTTAAAGTCTGTAAATACACAACCTGCTTCTTAAGGAGTGAAGATACTCCAGGTTTGTGAAAAGGTTTTAGACAGATTATAGGAGGCACAACTAGCTTGAAGGGTAACATTAACCTCTGATTTATTAGAGCAAAGAAACAAACAATTTTAACATCTGGTATGATTTTATGCTTGGTTGTTACATTATTTTGTATCGCCACATAAACCTATTTTGCATTTTCTTTGCTAGATAGTAATTGTCAAGGTATAAACAACTTAAAATTTAGGGTCATAAAATTTTTATGACTCCAAATGACTAGTATCCTTTGTATTGTTCAGTGATATAGATGAGGGTGGGACAAATTATCTTATTTCCATTCAAACAGTGCAATTCCAAAATTTTATGAAATGGTTAAAATTATATGGAAATGATCATATGTATTTTGAAACAAATTGCTATAATAGCCTCCAGACATGGTTGTTTCATAGCTGATTAGATATCTGAAGCAACAAATAGCCTACATTTGTTTTTTAAACATGTTGCAATGCTCTATAAAAGTTTAAATTCATTGCTGTGACAGCAAGCATGACTGACAGATTTAGGCTAAGTTAAAGGAATTGAAAATCCTTTTAACACGAATATGAATCCCTAGATGAGAATAAATGAAAGGGAAATAAACACAAGGGGTAAGTAACTTCTGCATAATTCTGGAAGACAGGGAGGTTGTTCACTTTTACACAGGACCTTGCATTTGCCAGGTAGGCACTTATCCACTGAGCTATATCCCCAGCCCCTTTATCTGTCTATTTGTGACAGAGACATTGGCAATAAATAATGTGTCCCAGTGTCATGACTGAGATAACCACAGCCATAAGCACTGGACAGTAAAGGAAGAAACACAATCACCATAGCAGTCAAAGTCACAAGCCCTCGCTGGTATATCCGTATGTAACCCAGCAGATATTGCTCTCATAGGCAAGACAAGAAGCTCACAGTGCTGATAACCAGAAGACATAGTGGGATCACCAGCTTCAGTGTAAATCTTAGCTGGCTGGAAAGCTCAAGCTGGAAGCAAACCAGCTAAAAAGAAGTCATAAGCAATAATGTATATAAAAGGCATGGGTGCTACTGCTGAGTACATTCTTAAGTATCTATTAAAATGTTTACGTCCCTTAAACTTGCTTTATACCCCTTCCTAGGAAACACCTAGGCATCTAGAATCCTGTTTCACTACAAACAAAATATTTACATATCACATAAGGAAATTTCCAACTCTGCCTTATTTTCAGTTAAATAACAAATATTTAGTGATCATCTTCCACTTGCCAGACACATGGAAGGAATACAGGGAGATGAGGCCTGAGATATGTGAAAGATCAATAATAATGTGACTCTTAATTTATAACCTGATGGGTCAATAAAAATATTTATTCTTCCTAGAAAAAAGCACATTAATATATTTACAGCCAGATATGACCATGAAAGCAGAATTCTGGGAATAAATGAGTCTAAGATTTTGCCATAAAAGATAACAAATGTTCTCCCCACCCCCCAGACTGGTGATCAAATCCAGGACCTTGCACTTGCCAAGCAGGTGCTTATTGCACTGAACTATATCCCCAGCCCAAAGATAATACAGGGTGAGGGAAAGATAGGAAAGGACACAATTCTGATTCTTTTGTACAGTTGGTGCTTCAGAGTGAAATTTATTTTTATAGTGCATTTCAACATAGATCTCATTTTATATATTTTATAGTCCTCCACCAGCATGTCAAATAATTTAACTTGGAAATTCATTGTTCAAACACATTTGTATACTTTGGCAAATATGTGAATACAGTGTTGCCTAAAATATTATTTTTACTTTAAAAGTAACAGAAATAATTTAAATGACTAATAAATGGAAGAGTAAATAATTACCTGTATAGTGTGATATTAGAGAGCTATTAAAATGAATATGCCCAGTCCAAATATACAGGCTGTGGTGGATTAACTAATGGCCAACTTGTGACACCTTGTTGGGGACTACTACAAAGTGACTCTGAGCAGGATTTAATGTTAACCAACTGGCTTTTCACATTTACTTGTGAGTTGTCCTTGTCTTAGGAACCTTGTCTGCAGATAGGCAGCTGATTCATACTAAATGAACCTCTATGAGTCACTGGTCACTGCTGAGGTCTGTATTGGCCTGTGAAGCTGTGACGCCTCAAAGACGAGGTGACTGCAGCTGCGGATGTCTGGCTCCTACCCCTATTAACTTTAAGGAAACTATGGCTTGCAGCCCTGCTGTAAAAGCCTTCCTGTAGATAACATAGCTCTCCTAAATTAACATAATAGTACTTGGAGAAGTCCTTGAAAGGATTCCCAAGTCCTGCCAAGAGTCCTGCTCAGATTCCTGCATTTTCTTCAGTATTCTCCCTCCCTTATTTGAAAACCTAATAAAAATGGGCAACCCAGAAAAATCATTGACTAATTCAGAGAATATAGAAGCTGGAAAAGAATTAGTCCCTCCTGGAAGCCCTGAAATCATATTCCATTGTCTTCTTTTTTATTTACACCTTCGTCCATCCACTCAGTTGGGAGATTGTGGGCCGGATCAGTCTGCAATAACTTAGGGATTTTCAACCCGGTCTTTGATAACACCCAACTGAACTGAGTCCGCGTGGCGCTGGGTGGAGAAGGACCACATGAGAACTGTTGCCAATAGCATAAAAGGAGAACTGGAGGGGAAGATGGTGTGCTGTTGGTTCTCCTAGAGAAGCTTGTCAAGCTGATTTTCTTAGCATAAACTCGGTTGTTCTCACTGTTGGATGAGCTCAGATCCTGCTATTGCTGAGGATGGCTGCAGCCCTCTTCTGGGAGCTCTGGTCCTCACTTTAAGCTTCACTTCCTGGCTCCGGTGCAGACCCCTCAAACTGCTGGCACAGATTCCAGCACAGACTTTCCAGTTTCCACCACTGACCTTTGGGCCTTCCCAATACAGATCCTTGATACAGATTTGTATGAGACATTCTCATGTCTGTGGGAGTGTGAAGCAAGGAACACATACATAAGCAACTGGGAAATGCATCATTGGATTTTTATCCTAAATATGATGAGGAATGACTTAAGTTCATAAAGGATGATATGATTTGTCCTAAGTTTTACATAGAGTCCTCTCACGTGTTTATGGTATAAAAAAAAAAAGACTATTAGGAGCCTGGAATAGAGCAGAAAGATAAAACCCAAAATGAGCTCCAGATCAGCTAAAACTGGGGTACATGTTGCTCCCATAATTACTGCTGGCAAACTGTTTTCTCATACTGCATAGTACAGTGTTACTCTCCATCTAAGCAGAAAAATAGTGGTAAAATTTTCCTGCCTCTCATGCTGCAAAACGGGAAAGGAAGGAGCATATTACATTTTATTTGGGAAAGAACAACTGACAAGAAGAATGAAGCACTATTTTATGCAGCTACTTTGGGGCTATTTTAGAAACCAATTTGAATGCCAAAAAATAAGTTCTTAGAGATAGAAGATATTAAAAAATAAAATTGTTCCAACTTTTCAAAAAGTTTGTCCTTTATTTTAAAAGCTTTACCAATGCAGACATAAAAGCATAAGAAATAAATGAATGTGTTTTGTTCCTTATTGCATCTTCGCACAGGTAATTTAACATTTCTAATTATTGTAGAATAAGCTGATTAGTACCATTTTTCCTAAATGCTATTCATAAGATTATGATAAGGGATATGGATAGAAAAACTTTCAATTCTTATTGCATTAAGTATGCTTAATGCATATTTTTGGAAAGTGTAAAAGGGAGGAGAAGGGTTTCACTTTTTTCTTATTCACTTACTTCATTGACCTATACTATACTCAGTGGCAATGCCAAGAGAAAATAAAGGTGGAAACAGCCCTAAGGACTTAGGCAGCCTGAAAAACAATCCTTTCCTCCCCCATTTGATCTTTGGATGTGCAAGTAACTTTCAAGCTGTAAGCACAAGGAGAATAATAAAACATTACCTATGCAACTATATTATTTAGCTATCAGACACACATAAGCCTAATTCACCTGAACAAAGCAGGCAGAGAAACTGAGAAATAATTGATGGGGGCCTGCTAGGAAACACCCACAGAGGAGATAGAATTCAAATCAATGAAATTCAAGGTGATATCAGAATATGGTTATGTGATTAAGATGAGATTTTGTGAAAATAATAGTGGTTATATAAATCATACATACTATAAAAATATTTTCTGCCACGATTTACATGGATCTAACTGCTAACGTCATTTTAAATATTGAGCTGATGTAGAATGAATAAAAAAGCAGACAAGCAATACTTTCATAGTTTTTAACCCTGTATGTTAAACTTCTTCTTACAATAGAAGACTCCTATTTAAACTTGCAGGGGTTCAAAAAGAGTTACCTCAGACCAATAGTCAATGTTAATATATATCTCACAAGATGTATGATGTTACCCCAGAAGCAAAGCAACAAGAGCAATCATTTCCAGATCTGATCAATCTTTACCATGTTTGCCTCCAAAAAAGGAAATTGTTATAAGGTTGAGTTGTTTGAAATCTATGTTAATTTGTAATTTTCTAAATAAATCATTCATAAAAAAATAAATAAATAAAATAAGTAAATAAATAAATCATTCATTTTAAAATGCCTTATATTCTCTTTTAATATATTAAGGTAGCTTAATAAAATTGCCACTGCATAAATACAAAATTCCATTTATTTTTTAATACTGCTTATTTATTTATTTTCCAAGTTTATTTTGATGTATGTCTGCCAGGGAATAGTAAAACTTCACCCAATAATTATATATAATATTAATTTTCATTTAAAGGGAACTTTTTTTTTTTTGCGGTACTGGAGATTGAACTCAGGACCTTTCACTTGCCAGGAAGGCACTTATTCCACTGAGCTGTATCCCCAGCCCCTCAAAGTGAAGAAATAAATAAAAAATGTCATCTTGTCTATGCTTCTACATAAAATAAAATACCTTAATTTGTATTTTTCCTCCTTCTAATACAAAACTATTTCAAAGAAAATGTTGTAGACAATAAACAGTAGTCCACATAGTGTAACAAAAATTTTTGATTTGTTAATCTTATTAGAATTAATTTCCTTAAAATGATGAAGTGTTTTATATATGTTTTAAGCATCATATAGAAATTTTTTAATCCCATGCAAAAAGTGAAGTATTACTTTGTAATGAGTTTGTGCTTAACTAAATGACATCCAATGGCGGTTATTATCTTCCACTCCAAAACAGCAAAGATAGCATGACCATTAATCCTGATATGTCAGTCTCACTGGATTAAGAAATGCCTAGAAGATTAGAACAGCACACTCCCGCACATCTAGGTGGGTCATGGGAGCATCCCTTAAGTCCTCTGTATGTTCATTTTCCCATTGTATTCTGGTACTGACCCCCCCCCTCAGTTATCTGGCACCATGAGATAAGCAGGTTTGTTGTCCATGCCTTTCTGCCATGATATTTATGCCTTGAGGCCAACAGACCATGTACTAAATCTCCCAAAACCATGAACTAAATTCACCTTTCTTCCTTCAAATTGTGGGTTTGAGATATTGCATCTTAATGACAGGAAAGCTAAACAATACAGAAAATTCATACCGAGAATGGGGTCATTGGTGTGACTTATTTGATCATATGGTTTAGAAGCCCTTGGGACTGGTCTGCTGAAGGGGTTTGGAAAAGTTTAGAAATGCATGCAAGAGAAGCCTTAGGAGGCAACAACCAGAGCCTAATGGAGTACTCTGGCCAGAGCACGAAAGATCAGAATGCTGATGTGGATGTGGAAAATAAAAGCCATTGCTGAGAATGTTAAAGTTGGGAATAAGGGTTCCAATGGTGTTTGGACCGCAGGCTATGTGTGTAGCGCTTTGGCAAGAAATTTTTATGCACCTTGTCCATGTACAGAGAATTCACAAGAGACCAAGGTTAAAAGTGATACACTAATTGATCCGGTGAATAAAATTTCAAAACATTCCAACATTCCAGCTGTGGAATTGGTACTCTTGATTGCTTTTAGACAGATTTACAGTGAGTTGAAAGCAAAAGGCAGAGGAGAAATTTTTGAAACTTAAATTTTGGGCCAGAACCAAGTATATGTAAAGTTGAGACTAAAGGAGCTATGGTTGCTAAATAGAGCACATTAAAAAGAAACTAAGAATTTTGCAAGAAGAAGACAAGATGGAAGAGAACTTGTGGACATCTCAAGGATGAGCAAGACCCCACTCATCACATACTCAAGAGTATAAAACTGTAGACCTTTCATTTGTGAAGAGAATCTCTGGGATGTCTTTTCAGGAAAAGCCTCCTAGGGAATTGGTTCCCTGATATTCATTTCATTCTGCCTAGCCATCCAGGCACTCAGAAGCGGCTCTGTCGCTCAAGGACATCAAACTACTGTTCAAGCTACAGTTGACTTCGGTATCATGTACATGATGCTGGTTCTATTGGCATGCATAATGCTAGAGTCGTCATATCATGGAATCTTTCACACAGATTTTAAAAGAAGACCTGGGAGGCCTGGCAAGGAGCCTTTGAGAGGGCAGTGCATGAGCTGCTGGAATGAAGCCAAAGGTATGGTGGAAATCCCCAGGAGGTTGGAGACACTGGGAACATGCAACACTTGTTGAGGAAAGCTGCCAGCTGAGAATAGAGCCAGCCTGAGAGACAGGCAATATGGCTGCAACGAGGAAGGCCAAAAAGGCGGGGCTGCCCAGCTCTCCAGAGCTCACATCTTGCCACCATGTGTCCTGTGTATCTGAAGTGGAGCTTCAGAACCTAATGTTTCCTCTGATGAGCTTTGGTATTGCTTTTTCTATTTCTTTTCTATCACCCTACCCTTCCCTTTTAAAATAGGAATATCTACTTGTGCCATTTTACCTTGGGATTAGGTAACATGTTTTGTTTGCACAGAAGTTCACAGCTAAAACTTTGTCTCGAGTCTCAGAAGAGATTTGGATTTGGACTTTTGAAAAATGCTGGAACTATTGAGACCTTGAGGAATGGATGCTGCATTTCCATTTGTAAGTGGGAAAGTTGTATTATGTTAGGTGAAATTATGAACTTGCCATTGTCTTGATTTGAATATTACATATGGCTTTAAATGTGTGTGGATGTGAGGTTGACAAGTTTATGTTAATCATGACGTGCCAGCCACACTGGATTAAGAAACACCTAGCAGATTAGTAAAGCATGCTCCTGGGTTTGTCTCGGTGGGTCATGGCGGTGGTCATGGGTACTGTACATGGTTCCTTGCCTATTCCTCTCTGGCACTGTCACCCCATTCTGCCCCCATCCACCAGGAGCTAAGCAGATTTTCACCAGGCCCTTCTGCCATGAGGTTCTTTTCTGGAGCCAACCAACACATTCTGAATCTACTGAAACCACTGACCTAAAGTGGAGCTTTCCTCCTGTAAGTTGTGGGTACTGGGTATTGTGCGTCAGTGACAGGGAGGCTAACTGATACAGGGAGTGTGATTCATGTGTTTCTTGTATCTTCTCCATTGAAAGTACCCACATTTGGCATTTTTCAGTTGACATTTGTAATAATCCCTCAACTCCCTTCAAAAAGTGCCTTTTTCTTTGTGGTACGCTTTACTAATGAGGTGTGAAGTTCTGGAATGTCTTATATTTTTTTTGAATGCCTTATATAAAACATATCAAACCAACCTCTCTGTTCCTTACTACCTTTAGAATGTATGTCTCAATTTCGCACAAAGTATGGAAATTCACACACACTTGATATCCAGTGATATTCACACTAAATCTCTCACTAAATTAATTGTGAATATTAACAGGTTCAGAGTGGCGTTATGATACACACATACAGCACACACTGATCAAATTCAACTTTCCTTATCAACCCCCCTTTCCATACTCTAGTAATCACTATTTTATATTCAGATTTTATTTTCCTAGCCTGTTTTTATCATAGCATTATTGTGTAAATGGCCTTATGATTTGATTGAGTTTTTATCTTTAATATTATGTATCTCATCCCCTTTAAATCTTGAGAGAACATATAGATTTTTTATAATTAAATTCAAAGACCTACATTTCCTAAGAAGGATAACCCAGTCTGGATTTGTCTTTCCTTTTCCGATGTTACTAAAACAGTGTGTGTGTGTGTGTGTGTATGTGTGTGTGTGTGTGTGTGTTCCTTATCACACTCTCTCTCTTAAAATGCAAATGACATTCAAATTTTGATAGTGGTTTTTCATAAAGTAAATATTTGTGAATTAATTATGCAGCTAGTGATGAATCATATCCTCTATAAAAAAACAATATCCAACCAAAATTTTGATACTAGTAAGCCTGATGATAGCACTGTCTGCAAGGCAGAAGTCACACGGCAGGAGGGATGGTGAAGAAATTCTATTCACTTCATGGGTCCAGGAGCATATCAGGACAGCAGCAACAGAGGCAGGGCCAGGGACCAGGAGGAGACTTCAAGGTCGTGCTCCATGACCCATGTAGACACCCCCAGAAATGTGCTCTACCACTTTAAATGTCCCCTGGGGACCTCTCAAGACAATAAACTTTAACATAATCATCACAGCCTTGTTAGAGGAGATCCAAGATGGCTCATGCCTGCTCCCTTTGCCATGGCCCACACAAGATCCATACAACAGGTCATATATCATGGCTGGGTAAACTCTCATAGTAAAAACTGATCTCAACATAGGAGCCATCTCCAAGTTCAACTGCTGAAGCAGTTTGTCATTCCAAATCTAATTTTCCAGGGTTTGATAGGGGAGTCAAAATAGTTCTAAGACTAGTAGCTTAAAGTCAATATATTGCCCTATAGAAAGGCACTCTTCTTGAAGGCAAAGGATTTAACACTGTTCCAATCTCCCAAGAAGTGGGGAATCACAGCAAAGTATCTGCTATCTCCTTTCTAAAAATATCTCTTCACCAATTCTTCTCATTCACACGTAACTTTGAGTGAAATACTTCAGAAATCATGATGCATTTCATTACAGTATGACCCTCTTAGCAACAGTGGATGTATTCCAGGATTCCCACAGATGCTTGAAATCATGTATATATGTGTGTTATATATATATATATATATATATATATATATATATATATATATATAGTATTTGTATATATATATAGTATTTGTATATATATATAATATTTGTATATATATATATCATTTTGCCTATGTCCATATACACTTATGATTAAGTTAAAGTTATAAATTAAGTGCACTAAGAAGTTAATAGTAACAAATAAAACAAAACAACTATAGCAATAAACACTAATAGAAGTTCTGTGCATGTGTTCTTGCTTAAAATAATCAGTTATACTTTCACCACTTCACTTAAACAAAACACTTTATGTCTTCTGTTTGGCATACTGAATTACCAGAATCATGGCTCTTGTGCATTGGGGTCATTACTAATTCAGATAAGAATCTCTTGAACCTAAGTTTTCAGATACCACTGTGATCTGATAAGTGATCAAGATCAGTATTGGCTGGTAAGTGACTAATAGGTGTGGATACACTGGACAAAGGGGCAGTTCACATCAAATGTGACAGAGATGGATGGCAAGGAATTTCTTCATACATACAACACTATGCAATTTAAATTTTATAGAACACTATGAAATTTTATGAATACTATTTAAATTTTATGAACTATTTATTTCCAAAGTTTTCCTTTTAGCGATTTTAGATTACAGTTGAATGTGAATAATTGAAAATTAAGAAAGGAATAGCGTACTACACTTTGTGTTTCATCTTATTTCCTAATTTCAGATCTATTGCATTTGGACAGCTAATTGAATTTACATTTTAATTTTCTTTAATTTAAATCTCTCTCAAACACACACACACACACACACAAATAATGCAGTGGAACTATCCTGTGTTTATACCATCAGAGAAGACTATAATACACTTGCATAAAAACAAATTCCTATAGAATGTTCATTTGCTGTATAATTTAAGGACTTTCTTTTTTTTTTCCAGTACCAGCAATCAAACTCAGGGCCTTGGGCTTCCTAGGCAGGTGCTGTGCTACTGAGCTACATCCCCAGCCCTTAACTTAAGGACTTCCAAAAACTTTCTTGGAGTAACACTCAAATAAATATATAAATAAATACAATAAAACAATGTTCCTGGAAAGATAATAAAATTCCATGATAAACTGTTAGTCATGTTTAATAATTATTAATATCCTTGAATAAGCTGTTGTGTCTATTTATAAACATTTAATATATAACATTTACACTGACTGAACACCGTCAGCGTATCAGCTTTTGTAGTGAGCAAACAGAAGACTAGGTTCCATTCTTGTGTGTATTTAATAAATATTGACTTCTTGTTCAGGTTTCAGACAAGATTTATTGACATAGCAATTCCATATTGTCTGAGAAGGACTAAATTTTTTATTAGGTCTCCAAACTAGAAGGCAGTGTCGATACTGGCCTTGGTAACATGCATTTATCATGAAATTCATTTGAACAGCAGATTAAAGCTTCCATAAAACTGTTGGTTCTGTTCCTCTGTTTATGCAGAGACAGACATGTACATTTTTCTTTGAAGCAGAAGTGAACAGCTCTAGACACAAGGCTGTGTCTGACAGCAACCCCGAGATGAGCCTGCAAAATCAAGGTGGCCCAGAGGACAGTGCACTGACACGCAGTCACTGCACTGCTGTGTGAACAGAGGTGAATGTCACTGTTTCGTGGTCACACTATCAGAGGAAATCACCAAACTGACTTACACATGTGAGATCTCAGGACTCACCTGCAACTGTGTTCTGAGAAATAATATAGAACAATATTAAGAGAGTCCCTTATTTCCTTACTTGTTTTTTTTTAACACAGACACAAAGAGAAAAGTGCTGTTGAGGTCCTGAAAATATGACTTAAAACAATGGCCAATAATTGCATTGCCAAGAGAGAGTAAGAGTCCACACCTGAGGGCCCAGGAAAGATTGAAGCCAGCTTGGGCTTTGGTGTACTTCCTTATTTGTTTGAAATTATATATATAAATTTTTTACATGATAGCATGTATGGTATTAATTTAAAATGGCTATCTTTATTATTATCATATTATTATAATACATTTCTAGCAAGGGAATATTTTAAAAGTCAAAGCTTGTATTTAAGACAAATATATCTCCATATATATTAGATAAGACTAAGCTAGAAATAGATAAGAATAAACTAAAAATAGAAAGGCAATTTTTTACTATTTATTAGTCTTCTCCAAAGATATACATCAATATACATGTGTGTGTGTGTCCGTGTGTCTGTGTGTTGATATGCTTCAGATCTCCATATGCTAAACAAAGACATTCTGAACAAAGTAGTTCAATCCTCCTAAGTTACCAAAGCAAATACTTTTACATTACCCTAACAAATCAGTGACTTATCTACAACATTGCCTGATACAGAGTAAGTGCTCTGTAAATAATTGTTAATTTAATAAATGGGCCAGGGAATAATGTACTTGCGTTTTGCCAATGAGCATTTTGCCAATGAGCAATAAATACATTTTGAATGGAGTAATTGTGTCTAAATATAAAAGCTGTAGAACCTGTCAAGTAAAGAATCCTAACATAGTATCAAGGAGATGCTATTTAACTTTGAAAAATCAGATTAATTCAGCTTTGAATTGTCTTATAAGTAAAAGAATGTAAACAGCTTTACATGAGAGCACCTTGGATCATTTCCCTCTCACCAAATCAAACCACTAAAGTAACTTTTTGGTATTGTGAACACTTTTACATAAATGCTTACATGAAAAATGATGTAGCCTGCTTCCCAATGTTGTAAACTGCTTCCCAAGACACTACCCTACAAACATAGCTATTCAAAATGATAATGATCGTTAGAGTTAACAGGGTGGAGCTACATTAGTCTTCTCAACTATAAACTTTGCAATCTTCCTCAGTGACATCTTCTTGAGTTTCTCCAGAAGCAGCATGTCCTTCCCATTCTACCTTCAAATTCCTCTCATCTCTGGCTAAATGTCTTGCTTCCTTAGTTACTGTGACTATTCCATTGTCTCTCATTACACTAATGCAACAGTATCCTGCCCCTGGCCTCACCTGCTTCCACTTTGGTCCACTCTGTAAGCTGCTCCTCAGGTTGCCTTCACTGAAAAACTTTATTATATAACCATGCCTCTCTTCTTATTAAAAATATTTTTTTCAGATCGCTATAGTTTTAAGGAAAAGTTTCTAAATCTTGAACTTGTCCCGTAATCACTCTTCAAAACTTGACCGTGCTGCCACAGTGGTGGTGAACCGATGCTACAGTAGGCACGCAGAGCCCTCCTTCAGCTTTCAAGTCAAGTCTTCCCAGCCACCGAGCATCAGATAACAGCTGTGTTTTCTAAACTAAAACCTCAATATTCAGGTGTAATTTCACTGTCGGCACTTTGCAGTGAAGAAGTGACTTTAGGCTGTAGTTTGGGCACTCGGTCTCTAGAAGGTTCGCCATCATTGCTTCATAGCATCAACTTCTACTTCCACTCAGTCCTTGGAACTAGAAATCTTATTGAGTTTTAGATTTATAAGGTGTTTGATGCTTATGGGTGGTTATTCATGCTGCTTCGTCTGCATGTAATTCCCCTTTCTATAACACTCCTACACATTTTCCAAACCCAACTCAATTTTCATTTATTATGTGAAAACTTACCCATTCCTTCCATATTTGGACTGAGCTATCCATAGAGCTCATCTTGGGGAAATAGTTCACTCAGGGTATGCCTTTGAAGGGTATAGCTTGTCCTTCACCTCTCTCTCATCACTCTCTCGCTCTCTTTCTCACTCTTCCTCTCACTCTTCATTTTCTGCTTCCTGGCTGCCATGAGGTGAGCACTTTTGCCCCACTCTTCTCTTTGCTATGAAGTTATTCCTCACTTTAGGTGCATAGCAGTGTAACCAGCCAACCATGGACTGAACGCTCTGGAACCATGAGCCAGAATAAACGTTTTTACCCTTTAAATTGTGTTTCTAAAGATTTAGCCACAGCAAGACAAAGCTACCTAACACTGAAAAGGACAAAAATAATTATCAGAAAAATGATAAGAAGTACTTCCTGGAAGATAAATATCCAGGAAACCAACCAGCAATCTAGAAAGCAGGAAGACAGACATTGGCAGTAGGCAAAGAAAAAGCATGGTGTAATTGTTTTCATCAACTGAGGGGAAAGCACAGAGGTACTTAGAAAATTCCCTCACTCATAAAAGAGGGGTTACCGTGTTGCATATTTGATAAGTTGAACCCTGTATAGGAAAGAAAATGTAATGATTTTCTATGTGATCTATCTATGAACAATAGTTATTAATACATTATAAACCCTGAATATTAAATGTAATAAATTTGTTAATCTTAGTAATATAATCTGTGAATACTGAATAAACTAAAATTTATTTATGATTAAATTGAGGAGAATATTCAATGACAATTGAGTTCTCCTCTTCCTTGGGAGGGGTAGATGATCTAAGACCAAAAATCAGGAAACAGAGATGCAAGCATATTCTCTAGACATACGTAGGTGAAGGCCAGAAGACACCAAAGAACTCGTGAAAATACTTCCCCTGAGTGTCCCACAGCTCAGGTGTGTTCTCTTGTTCTTGGGATAATTATCCAGGTTATATTATAGCAGGTGTGCATGGGGATCTTAGGATCAAAAGACCAGGAGTGAGGATGGTGAGGGAAGGGTGCACTGCTTTTCATTACAATCTTGTAATTATTTTTTGACCTATTAAACTCATAATACAGAAAAGTCTCACAATAAAGGAAAATAATGGTGATGGCAGACAAAATATTGTGACTTTTTGGGTTAATCTAAAATATTACTTTACTCTAATTAAGTAGATAAGTTCCTATCATGTACTCCCTTAACCTTTTCCTTTTAGTCTTCCTAAGAGGCTTAACATTATTTTAGCCTTCAAAAAAGGCAATAGTAGTATAATTGTGATTTTCTAAACTTAAAATTATGTTCAAAGAACTTCAAGTAATTTTCTGAAGAATTACGCAATAATATTTAAAATTGATTATTTTAAGTGTCAATACTATCAAAATCAGAAAGCTCAAGACGAGTATTATTAAATGTATTTTAAAATTCTAGCTAATGTTGTAGCTCAGTGGCACAGTGCTTGCCTGGCAAGTGCAAGGTCCTGAGTTTGACTCCCAGTACCAAAAAAACTAAAATAAAATGAAATTCTAATAAGATGGACTAAGAAATCCTAGAAATATTAGCAGTAAAGCCAGGTGTAGTGGTATACACCTGTAATCCCAGCATGTAAAAGGCTGAGGAGAGAGGATCACTGTACATTCAAGGCCAACCTCATCTATATAATGAGTTCAAGGCCAGCCTGAACTACATAATGAGTCCCTGTCTCAAACAAAATTTAAGAAAATATATATGTAATAAAAATTTTAATCTTTATGCGATGGCATTAAGATCAGAAGTAATTCTCATATCTAGCACAATTAGGCTAATAGTTGATTAATAAGAAAATTTGGTTAAAATAAGTAACAAGAGTCATTTAAAAAATCAATTTTATGACGGACAACATTGACTTCTAATCCAGCAGTGATGTGGCAGCTCTTTCTACACTTACCTGCTGCAATATCATTTCAGTAGCGATGTTTTCTTTTGGAAGGCTCCTCTCTAGCCTCAGAACCAGGATCAGCTATTTTGGCAACTGCATTGAGTACTGTCATAATTTAAGACAGGGCATGTGACCCTTAGACAAATAAGGAAATGTGCCAGGTGTCATGAAAAATCATTCTTCTCTATGTTCAGTGAGTAAGATGTAGGGAGACTCTGGACTTCCTTCCATCTCCTGAGAATGGTGCCACATAAGAATATAAACTCAGAACCGTAACAATCACATCGCTATGTAGAAAATCATAGAAATGGAGACCAGGAGTTCCTATCACCCTTTAGATGGTAATTTTATTTTTAAGTCCTGGAATGGCCTAAGCTTTAAATTCTTATGTGAAATAACAAAATACTTTACTGTTTAATTTACATTTGGAAATTCCACTGCTTGTATATGAAACCATCCTAATTAATGCATATAACTTAAAGTTTATATTATCACTTGCCACATTACTTAAGTAAAAATTTTATGTAAGTTAAGGCCTCTGTTTTGAGGGCAGATCACAAGATTGGAATCTTGCTTAGTCTTTCCTTAAAAGGAACTAGGGCATATTGCCTCTTGCACAACAGTCTGAGGAATGATTCCTTCTTGCCTTTCACAGTTTTCTTTCTCATGATTAATGGTCTTAATACATAACTAACCCAATGACAATTTTAATTGACTTTCTTAATCATGTTTCCAAAACTTTAATGTAACATGTTTTCTTTTTAATCATGAAATATATGTTACACTTAAGAACATATGCAAAATATACTCAATTTAAAGATTAATGATAAGATAAATGGCTATATAAAAGCCATCAAGTGTCAGTGGAAAGTTTGAAGCCTAAGACTAGAATTGTTGGACGTGAAGGTTTGTATGTACATAAGTCATGAGTGTGATGCCATTGCCGCTAGGAACCTGAAGACAGAATTAGTTCCTGGGATTACGTTAGAACTGCGGTGTCAGAAAACACTGCCTGAGAGGAACTGAAGCTCAATAGAGAAAGTCACAGGGATCCAGAGGCCAATCCAACCAACCACAGGCAATATTACCAAAAGGGAGTGTGTCAGGCCAGATGTTATGGGAGGAAGATACGTACAAGTTGAAAACAGCTACTTTTATTGTTCATATGATTGGGCAAAATATAGGGTTAAAAAAAACTGACTTAAATCCCTACAAGAGTAACAATTTTATACCAGATTTGCCATAAAATCAATGAAAATGCTTGTGTACACATAGGACAGAGTTAATGTGCCCAAACAATTCCTTACACTCATTTTATTTTAATGAGTCATTTTAGTACAATGAGATTAAGAAGTTAAAATCAGAATTTTAATTTTTAACAAAATATGCTATAATTTGTGGGAATATTTATAGCATTAAAATGTTTCTCAAATCTACTTACAGTATTTTATTCTGAAAGTGAGTGTTATAATGTTACACATGAAAATCTGTAGTTATAGATTACATGTGAAGTATCTAGAGATATATTGTGCCTATGCTTTACTTTTAAATAAATAATTAAATTTTGAGAAGTAATGATAAATAAGTAATGAAATACATTTTCTAAATAACAGCGTACATATACTAAACACACATAGCACTTCCTAGTATGCGTTACTCCAAATACAAAGTTGGAATCAAAGATTTGGACACAACAGATTGACTTGGACAGGTAATCTCACACCAATACCCATTTTCATAGGTTTTGAATAGCTGTAATCACATTTACATCACTAATGGTAAATAATCTGTCACTTTGCTCAAAACATAAAACCTTCTGCTAATATTGTTTGGACAATTAAATGCCAACACTTTGTACTCTGAGTAACTAATGTACAGATAACAATACACAATGTATTAAGCATTGTTATCCTCCTATTATCTTGTTTTGAAGTTTTGTTGTATATTTTCTCTTTAAAATAAAAAATAAAGAACATAAAACCTCAAAGTCAGAAATTCAATATATAACTTACTATATCAACAGAAATAAAAGGGTACAATCTTCAATTAACTGAGAAAAATAATTTTATTTTATTAAATATTTGTTTGATAGAAAATGTAAAATAATGATAGAAAGTTATTTGTTCAACATAAAAAACTGTATTGATCAAGAAAAATTGTTAGCATACCTGTAGTGAGTGCTTTAGAAGCACTATATTTAGAATGGAAACACATTAATACCTATGCTTGGAGTTCCTAGCCAATGTAATATACATAAAATAGGAACTACATGCATCAGAAAAGCAGAGTTAAACCTGATTTTCTTCAGATGATTTGTCTTGTAATATTCAAAACAATTAAAAGGTAAAATGCTATAGTTATAAGTTCATCTAAGTTGGTGAGATAATTATTAGAAATATCATAAATGAGAAAAAGTGCATTAGAAGTGTAATATAAGCTTATCTAAACATTTTGGATGAGCCTATTATTTAGCAGATCCTAGTCTGGGCACAAAGACACAGCAGAAAGCAAAGGAGACCAACATGCCTGCCTTCTTAAAGCTTATATTGTACTTAACAGCAGAAAAAAGTAGAAAAAAAGAGAAAACTAGGAGAAAAAAATCAAATCACAGCAGGAAAAACTAAGGTGCCTTGCAATAAATAGACCAAATAAAACTTGTGAAAACTCTTTGGAGAAAAATATCAAACATTACTGAAAAATATAGTATATAAATAGTTAAGAAATGTGTCCATTTTCTGGATTGAAGCAATACCAGAAAGATGTCAATTGATCTATAAATTAAACATAACTCTAAACAAAATACAATAATTAGGTGAGGATACATTTATAGCAAAATTTCAAAAAGCCCAAGAATAAAGAAAACAATCTCTAAAGAATGGGAGGAATCACCCAGCCTGAAACAAGCCTCAATTGATTATAATCTACTATTGTTACTTTGATCAAGGATAGAAAAATAAAACAGAATAGAATAAAAAGCACAAAGCACAGAAACATACTCAGACAAACTTAAAAATGGAGATTATATAGAAATCCAGAGAAGAAAATTCAGTATTGAACAAGTGGTTATGAGTAAAATAGACTTATCTGTATGACAACAATACCTGAAAGAATAAGATTTTTTTCCCAGCACTGCGGAGGGTGAAATAGGATTGTCAGGAGTTCAAGGCCAACCTGAGCTACACAGTGAATTCATGTCCAGTCTGAACTGCATAGCAAGCCCTGGTCTCAAAAACAAAAGAGTAATATTTTTATAATCTCATTATATAAAAGGATTTCTTACAAAAGATACTAAAAAACACTAAAAAAGGAAATGCTTGTTACGTTTGATTTCATTAAACTGCAAACTTACACATAACAGCAGACATTATAAAAAGATAAGGACAAGCAATCCCACCTGCCAAGAGAATATATTTAAAATGCATATATATATATATATGTTTACATGCAAGACAAAGTATTCCTAAACCAAAATAAACAGTCTGAGAAAAAACTAATCAAATGATGTAAATAGGTAATTCTCAAGTGATTAAACACAAAATAAAAATACACAAAAGAAAAGATGCTCAGATTCACTAATAGAGGAACAAAGAGAAAAACAGCAATTAAGATTGAAAACACAAAAATCTGTGTGTCTCAATATGAAGAGATGTTAGGTGAAACTAGTTTAAATCACTTTGGAGACAAATTTGCTATGATCTAAAAGGAAGATAAAAAATACTCTCTATTAGTTCAGTTTCCCCTTGCTAAGACACAATACACAACACATACAATTTAAAGAAGAAATTTAAATGGGCTCATGGTCCCAGAGGATTTGGGCCATGGTATGTGGGCTTCAAGCAGAAACATCATAGTGGAAAGAGCCTGGCAGAGCAAAGATGCTTAATTTATGGTGCCTGAGTAGCAGCACAAAGGAACAGTGTCCAAGAGACTGGCACAAAAGACTTGATGTACAAGTAATGCCCAAGGTCATGCCTCCATGTCTCACACAGACATACACAGAAGTGTGTTCTACCAATTTCCTAGGCAGCTGCCAAGCCAATCGAGTTGACATAATCAACCTTAACCTTTATGCTCACCCCTTGTCAAATTGACACTCAAACACACCTCTTTAAACCATACTTCACCTCTAAATAAACACAAGGTCATAATTCCACCTAATTTAATATAACTATTTGCTTATAACTGAAATGCAGTAACCCCTTCCCCAAAGTCTCAAGAGTAGTAGCATTTTTCAAAAGTCCAAGTCCAAGGCTGTCCTGAGACTCAAGGAAAACTCTTAGCTGTGAACCTCTGTAAATATAAAAATCAAGTTATGTGGAAAACAAAGACACAGGATCTAACTCTAACCCTAAACATTCCCACTTCAAAGAGAACTAGGCAGATATAAAAGGTAAGAAAGACCAAAATTCAACTGAGGCCTACATTAAGTCTGTGCCCAGCATTTGAGATGCATGTGCGGCCTAGAGAGCTAGGGCAGCCCCACCTCTGTAGCCTTGATGGTTGCAGCCCACATGATCTCTCTCTTCCCTGGTTTCATTCACACCTTGCAAATTTCCTCAGCAGACGACCTATGTTTTAGTTGCCTCCAGCTTCCTGGCATCTCCACTGTACCTATCTCTTCATTCCAAAGCTCCTTGCGCTGCCCTCTCAGGGGTTCCAAGCCTGGCCTCCAAGCCCTTCCTTTGAAATCTAGCTGGAAGTCTCCATGACCTTACAACTCTAGCATCTGTCAGCAGAAGGCAGACTCCCTTGGCTGGTAGCTGCTACAGTCTCTGAGAACCTGTATGGCTGAGCATGTTGAAATGAATCCCAGGGAACCAATTTCCTAGGAGGGTATTGCTGAGCAGGAGTCACAGGGATTGTCTTCTCAAATGAAAAGTTTACACTTTTGCACCTTTAATTCTAGTATTGCTGATTTTTGAGATGCTTTCAAGGCATCATTGTTCTTATTCCTGTACAAAGATCTTGGTTTCTTTTTAATGCTGCTAATATATTCAGCAGCCATATCTCTTTTATAGTTCACCCTTCTGAGCTAAGATTTAAGTTTCTCAAAGTTTTCTACCCTTTTTTTCCCCAATTGTCACCATTAATCTGGCTAAAAGCAGCCAGCAGTATTCATTCCATACCCTGAATGTTAGGCTGCCTTTGATTTTCCTTCAACACATCAATGATTCTACCACCCTTATACTTAATTCTTCGATGAAGTCTTAGAACATGAGCAAAAATAGAGATAATTTTTCAGCAGCGTGTAACATACAGGGTCTCTAGTTCAGTTCCTATTTGAGTCATTGTTGCCAAGGACTGAACCCTGCCTTTACTGTCCACATTCCTATCAGCCTACTTATGTGCTCTGATGAGAATTACCCACCAAACCGTGGTTACAGCATTTGAAGGCTTCTCTAGCCCAGGTCTCCAAACCTTTCCAAATATCTCCTTCAATCCAGTTTCAATGACTTCTAAACCATTTGATTACGTATAGATCAGTGACACCACTGCTTGGTTCCAGCGTTCCCATTGATGACACACAATACTGACACTTACAGTTGAAAAGAGATTAATCTGGCTCAGGGTTTTAGCATATTTAGTCTTTGACCTGCTGGTTCAAAACAAGCATGGCAGAAGGGCATAGCAAAGCAAAAAAGCTGAATTCATGATAGCAAAGAAGCAGAGCATGGCAGCAATGCCCTAGAGGAGGATGTCAGGGGCCAGATACACTACCCAAGGTCACACCTCCATGGCCCATTGTATTAGTTAAGGTTACCTAGTGGAACAGAATGAATATAAAATACATATGTAGTTATACAAGGAATTTATTGGATTGGAAGGGGCTATCCATAGAATCAGAGGCAGAAGAACCCAAAATGGCCCTCAATATACTGAAGAGCCTGAGGATCCAGTAGCAATAAAAAGCCTGAAAGCTCACTGAAGAGTCATTAGTGTGAGTATGTGTTGGAAAACCAAAGATTGTGCATTAGAAGGCTAGAAAGTCAGTGCTGCGAGCCCAAGGAGGTCTCTAGTGTCTGAAGGCAATGGTAAAGGTTAAAGCTCCTCTGAAGAGACAAGAGGGAAGATTTTTTTTCTTTCCCTTTTTATTCCATCCAGGCCACAAGTCTACTGGTTGCTGCTGCCCAGACCTACATCCAGAGTAAGTCTTCCCTCTTCAGTTTGGGGGCTACAAGTCAGAGCTTCATTAATCTGCCAGGCAGTGATTACTCATATCAAGTTGACATGTCCCAGTTAATGATCAATCCCATCCAGGCACACCCAGAAATATGCTCCACCAAAACCCTGGGGTGCACCAAAGCTAATCAAGTTAACAAACTGAGACTTAACTGTTCCTGTCTCACCCTCCACAACCCATGAATTCTAAGTATGGAAAGAAACTAGGGAAGCTGTGACAGAACTTCATAAAGAAACGTTTATAAAAGTAATCAGTTTAGCAATGGTCACTCAAATTATTTACATACATTTAGTTGACTCAAAAAGTTTAAATCTAGATATCCAATCCAGAGATTTGATGAATGAAACTCACTAAGGTGAAAAATTTCAAAATTGCAAAGTATGTACACCATCCCCTTTCTATAAAACATTTAAAATAAAAAAGAATACTATGTAGTTCAAGTATAAATTAACAAACTTTTAAACTGCAGCTATTACTCAGCCAATATTTGAATGCTCAAAATTAATACACTCCTACCAGCTTTTTAGCATTGTTAAAGTATCAATTTTTAAAAACTGAGTAAAAGCACTGAATTTTCCAGCTCACTTTTTAGAAGTAAATTTTAATTGCATGAATTTTTGTTTATCTCTCTTACTTTGAGTTCACCAGAAATAGGACTTTTCCTGTTTTATTTGTATTAGTAACAACTCTGATGTATTATAGATAAAAAGGTATTGCTGAAAACAATAAATTCCCTTCATAATACTTAGTTTGTGTTCCTCCCAAAAGAAAGTATTTTAAGGTTAGCAATAAAAATTAAACTTTTTAAAACTTAGAGTAATGTATGACTATAGAAAACATGCCACAAAAGCAGAAAAATAACTCACACACTAATAACTCACACAATCATAAAAGGGAGAAGGGATTTAGGACATATTCTTTCCCATCACTTTTCAGTGTATCTTTTCAAAAATAACAGTATGAAAATTTTAAAGAAATAAAATGGAGCAGACAGTAAATCAGGCACCAAAATCACTGAAGGTGTTAGGGGCTGGAGGGAATGTTATAAGGTCTTGGAAGAATAAAAAAAGAAAGAAAATTTTTCATTGGTTAAAATGGAGGGTATTCCAAAGTTCCTGAGTTGAAATTACTTGATTGTTTCTAATTAGTAAGTTTAAAACTCATTTTTCTAGAATATGAATTATGTTTCTACTCTCAGTTGGGTTTTGATTTGCCAAGCAAAGCCACCTTAGTCCAATGCCCTCATCCAATTAGTTATTTTAATAAGAAATAAGTGACAAACACAAATTAACATAGTGTCAATTAGTAAATTTTACTTTAAAACAAATGATGCTCATTTGTTTTAAAATTGATCAGAAGTTTAATCATAGTAGCCACCAAGTGGATAAAGCTTAGAACTGCACCACAAATATTTCAAGTTATTTACTCCAGTACTTAAACAAGACAGACATAAAAGAAGCACCACACCCGAAAACTAAATAACTTTCATATTCCGTATAATCAATTAATCTACCTCTGTGGCCAAATTGTTCTTCAAAATAAAGAAAATAGTTACCAATATAATTTCCATTAAAGTTTAGCCTCTACATAAAATAATGAAATAGAACTGTAAAATAAATACATCATAAATCAGTTAAATAAGTATAAAATTTTAAGTACAAGCACCGGAAAATTGTAGGACTTATCACTGTAGCAGAAAATATTTGAAATTTATAAGTGTTAAACGGTTAAAAATAGAATAAGTTACAAGTAAAATTCTTCAGAGTTAAGTATCTCTAAATCAAAAAGAATGCTTATGTAGTGTGCAAATGTTTATGTAACATTTACAAACGCAGCACTAAATAGCATGAAATTTCCTCACATCCCTACTGTACATATTCCAGCTGAGACTGTTTAGAGTCTTGTGGACAAAAGGAACAAGGATGCATCTGCACAGTACCCTACTGATCTATGGCCTAAAAGCAATATTAACAGCATTCAATATCTAAGGATGTGTTTCTAAATACTTTATAGGATTAAAGTAATTCATTAATCTTGACAAGAAGTCATTGTAGTAGAATGAATGATAGCCACCCAAAGACATCAAGTCCTAATTCCTATAAATATTACCTATGAAACCTATAAATTATTACCTTATGGATAAAAAGGTACAGTTGTGTAGATATCATAAAATTAATGCTGCTGAAATGGAAAGTTTATTCTGGATCATCTAGAGGAACTCCACTTTAATAAAATTTGTATTTGTGAGATAAAGAGAGATTTCATACACAAAGAGGAGAGCACATTCACGGACAAGCAGGCCACAGGAAGACACAGGCAGATGCCGACCACATGAAAAACAGTGTTAGCAGCTAAGAGATGCTGTAAGAGGCAAGGAAGAAATTCTCTTCTATGACTTCTGGAGTCTTAATTTCAATCCCATAATGCTCAGTTTGGACTTCTGGCATCCAAATCTTTAAAAGAGTAGCTGTTGTTTTAAACCACCATGTTTGTGATAATTTGTGATAGCATCTGTGGGAAATTAATGGTTACCTTTTTAACAGATGAAAAACTAGATTGAGCCTCATGTGAAACCTGTCCTGATTCTAAATATTTTAGTGGGATGAGACATTAAATTCCCTTCATTGTTTGATTTTTCTGTCACATTTTCAGAGATCCACTTGATAGAGACACTATTTTACAGTCTTCTGTGATTATTTTATGTATGTGAGCCTTCACTGTCAAAGTAACCTATAGATTGGGTCACAGATAATTTTCGTATTGTTTTTCATTTTACTCTATTTTTCTAAAAAGTGTACGTTATTATTTTTTAAATGATGGGGGGAAATATTTCACCCTGAAACAACATTTCAGTTTGAAACATCAAATTTGTTTTTTCTTATTTTTAATAAACATGTGTTCGTTGTGTACATTAATGGAGTTCAGGGTGATATTTATTTGAATATTTGCATACAGAGCATGCTAACCGGAGCTGCCCCTCCTCTGTCTACCCTCCCCCTCCCTTTTCCATTCTCCCGTAATCACTGCTCTATATTTGGGTCTCCTTTCTTTTTTTAACTTCCACATATGAGTTATAACATGCGCCACTTGTTTTTCTGTACCTGGATTATTTCATTTAACAGTGCCTTCCAGTTTCATGAATTTTGTTGTAAATGATTGTAAATGACATGATAACATTCTTCTTTATGGCTGAATAGTATTTCATTATGTATACATATCATATTTGCCTCTGTTTCACCAGAGATACTATCTATATCTGGTATCAAACAAGCTGCTAATAGAGGATAAGATCAGTTCACAGATAAGTGAAGCAAGCAAAAAATAAGAAAACCAAAATTGAATGGCGATGATAGGACTATGGGGAAAAGAATATATACTCTGTATCAAGAGTGACAGCCAATGTCCTATCTCTTTGTGGCTGAATAATTAATTACAAAATGTTAAAACATTGCACAGGCCAAATATAATATGGGCAGAAACTGGTCAAAATTCTTTTCAGGAACAGGAGGGTGTATTTGTGGATCTATTGGGGCTAGTGAGTTGTTGGGTTTTTGTTGGATTTTTTCTTTTTTCAGATAAGGTCTAGCTATGTAGTGCAGGCTAGCTTTGAATTCATAGCAATCCTCCTGCCTCAGCCTCCTAAATTCTGGGGTTACAGGTATGTGCTGCCACCACACCCAGCACTAGTGAGTTATTGTGAAAGCACATTGAGAATAGACATTTGGGAGCTGGGGATATAGCTCAGTGGAATAAGCGCCTGCCTAGCAAGCGCAGGGTCCTGAGTTCAATCCCCAGTACAGCCAAAAAAAAAAAGAGAGAGAGAATAGACATTTGAACATGAAATTGAGAATCTTAGATCCTAGTTCCAAATATGTTACTGGGTAAAGTTCAAAACATGCTAAGTTCTAGAGCATGTTCCTAACTTTAATTAAAAATGTGAATATTTTGATAAGATTCAATGGAAGAATCTACCCTATAAGGACATTAACAAATTACTGTATAAGTGAACAAAAGACAGAGAACCTGAAATAGAAAACTATAAACCTCATAGATGAAAAGTTCCTCAAAACCAGCCTAGAACTTACCACCTTTAAACAGTGCACTTCCTTCATTACACCCTTATTATGTGTAAAATGAGTGCACTGTGCTAACACAGGTTAAAAAGTGACTCTAACAGTTAGGGTGGTTTATTGACTTCATTTACTTGCAAGCTCCAGGAGGATTAGTAAAGCACATATCTGGGTGTGTCCACGTGGGTTGTGGAGTTGCGACCTTAGGTCTATATTTTACCCATCATCCCTACTTGCATGAAGCAAGCATCTCTGCTTTGACATAACTTCCTGCCATGATGTTTCTGCCTTGGAGTCAGCTGAACACGAATGAATACCCTAAAACTGTACACCAAATTACACCTCTCCTCCTCTGAATTGTGGCACTCTGGTATTATAACCCATGATGGGAGAGCTGGCAAATACAGAAAACTGGGACCAGAGAAACAGGGTCATTGCTATTACTATACCTAACAATATGGCTCAGAAACTCTTGAGACTGGTTTATGAAAGTAATTTGACAAGTTTTGGAGAAATAGAGAGAAGCCCTAAAATGCTGTAAGCAGAGCTTGATGGACAATTCCGCTTGGAACTAAGATCAGAATGTTGATAAGAATGCTAACAGAAAAAGCCAGGCTAAGGAGTTTCAGTTGGGAACAAGGACTCCTTTGCTCAGGTCCTGGGACTTTGCAAAAGACTAAGATTAAGGATGGTAGATTCAGTGATCTGGTGAAGGAAATTCATGGCTAATCCTGTACTTAACCATATACCATGGACATGGGTATAACTGGTTGTTTTTAATCATTCTTTTAGTGAGAACTGGGGACAAAAAGCAGAGCCAAAAGTTTTGAAAAACTAAAGTTTTGGCTCAGAAGAAATCATATGTAAAGATGGAACCAAGGCAATAGATTATCAGCATTATAAAGAAACCACATTCTTGGGCCGGGCATGGTGGCGCACACCTGTAATCCCAGCACTTGGAATGCTGAGGCAGGATTGTCATGAATTTGAGACCAGCCTGGGCTACAAAGTGATCTCAAGGCCTGGACTGCATAGAGAGACCCTGTCTCAAAAAGACAAAAATAAATAAATAAATAAAAGAAACCATATTCCTTGTGCAAGGATAATAAGAAAGATGATGGAGGGCATCTTTGAAATCAGCCAAATTTGCAACCTGTGATTTGAAAAATGTCCCTGAGTCCTGCTCATGAAGGGCCTCTTTGAGAATTGGTTACCTGAGATTCATTTCACTTTTCTCAGCCATCCAGAACATTGTCCATGAGGACCTGGCTACTATTAGAGATGATACTAGGCTTGGATTTGTCCTGTTGATATTGATGTTTTGAGCAAGCAGAATGCAAGAGTTGTGGGATCAGCGAGGCTTCTTCCCAGATTTTAAAGGAGCACCTGGGGGCAAAGCAAGGTACATCTGAGAGGGAAGTCCACAAACTTGCTGAAATGAAGCCAAAGGTGCAGTGGAGATCTCAGGAAGTTGGAGATTTCAGAAAAGTGAAACAAACCTCTGCCAAAGAAAGCTTTAGTCCATGAATGGAGCCAGTCCAAGAAAGAGCCCATGTAGGCTGCAAGGATCAAGGCCATAGGGGTGGGGCTGCCTGAGTTTTCTCAGACTCATATTTTACTCTCATGTGCCCCGAATGCTGTATGTAGACCTGTAGAACTAAATGTCTGTTCTGCTAGATTTGGTCTTGCTTTTTTCTAACTCTTTTCTAACTGCTCATTCTTTCCTTTTGGAAAAGGAATGTTTACCTGTGCCATTGTACTTTGGGATTATGTAACTTGTTCTTTATTTTCACTGAGGTTCACAGCTAAGTGTTTGCCTTGACTCTTAGCAGAGACTTAGAGTTTTAAGCAACGTTGGAACTTTTCAGACTTTGGGAAAAGGATTATTACATTTTTAGTGTTAAGAGATACTTTCATCATGTGAGGTAGAACTATGAACTTATTATTAAGTTTATTTTGAGATTAAGTAGTTTAATAAAATGGTTTATATGCTAATTTGAAAAGAAGTGGGATGCAAAAGTTAAGACACATTTTTAATTTCATTGCCTTGGAAGCTGTCTGCGGGATTAGTAAAGCACAATTCTGGATGTGGAGAGATGGATGGGAAGATGGCGACCAGGTGAGCAGCAAGGGAGCGATCCTCCTTAATAAACACCACCAGCTCGAGACAGACTTGGCAAGCATGAATGCCGGGACCTCGGCTGGGAAGTTCAAACTGGGCGTATTTCTCTGAGATGCCGGGGGAGATGTGGTAGGGCGGACCAGGCTGCCGGGGCGAGACGTGGGAAAGCCCCAGATGCTGGGAACCAGGGACGATCCGCGCGGGGAGGAAGCTTGGCTCGGTCCAAGCGCCGTGGGAGTGCAGCCAGCTCGGTCCCTCCCGCCTCCCGAGCCGGCGCAGCTCTCCGGCGACTCCCGACAGAGATCGGCTTGTTAGCGGCGGAGACGCCCAGCAATCCCACGTTTCGCGCGTATCGGGCAGGCCGCGCGGAGGGCCCCAAACGCCGGGAGCGGGCAGGAAGATTGGCTGGGTCCTAACGCCCTGAGAACACAGACAGCTCGGTCCCTCCCGCCTCCCGAGCCGGCGCAGCTCTCCGGCGACTCCCGACAGAGATCGGCTTTCTGGCGGCGGCAACATCCAGCAGTCCCACATTTCGTGCGCATCGGGCGGGCCACGCAGAAAGCCCCAAAGGATAGACTGGCACCTTGGAACCTTCATGCCTGCAGGGACTCCAAAAACTGGTGAGATATCGGCGCTCGCGACCAGATCACCGAGTGGGGGAGGAGATCCATCCCTATACCTGCAGGGAACCCTGGGAGGGCGGGGGAGCGGTCTTACACACCTCACCCAGGTCAC
>PVLD010017197.1:0-42633 GCA_004027595.1 Dinomys branickii
GGTACGTTGATGGTAGTTTAATGGGAATTGCATTGAATCTGTACAATAATTTTGGTAGTATGGCCATTTTCACAGTGTTGGTTCTTCCTAAGCATGAGCAAGGAATGTTTTTCCATTTATTGAAATCCTCTTCGATCTCTTTTTTCAGAGTACTGTAGTTTTCATTGAATAGATTTTTTACCTCTTTTGTTAGATTGATTCCTAAATATTTCCTTTTCTTGGATGCTATTGTAAAAGGTATGGTTTCCTTAATTTCTCTCTCAGTCTGTTTGTTGTTTGTGTATAGGAATGCTATTGATTTTTGGGTGTTGACTTTGTATGCAGCTACTCTGCTGAATTTGTCAATTAATTCAAGGAGTTTTCTTGTGGAGTTTTTGGGGTCTTCCATGTAAAGTATCACGTCATCTGCAAGTAGTGATAGTTTAACTTCTTCCTTTCCTATCCATATTCCTTTTATTTCTCTCTCTTGTCTAATTGCTCTGGCTAATGCTTCCACAATGATGTTGAATAGTAGTGGTGACAGTGGACATCCTTGTCTTGTTCCTGTCTTTAAAGTGAAGGCTTTCAGTTTTTGTCCATTTAGTATGATGTTGGCTGTTGGTTTGTCATAGGTGGCTTTGATTAAATTGAGGTAGAGGCCATCTATTCCTATTTTTTCTAGGGTTTTTAACATGAATGCATGTTGGACTTTATCGAAAGCTTTTTCTGCATCTGTTGAGATAATCATGTGGTTTTTATCTTTGGCTCTATTGATGTGGTGTATTACATTAACTGATTTGCGAATATTGAACCATCCCTGCATTCCTGGAATAAATCCAACCTGGTCATGGTGTATAATTTTCCCTATGATTCGCTGCATCCTATTTGCTAGTATTTTATTGAGTATCTTTGCATCTATGTTCATTAGGGAGATTGGTCTATAGTTCTCTTTCTTGGTTGGGTCCTTCTCTGGTTTTGGTATTAGTATGATGCTTGCCTCCAGAAATGAGTTAGGGAGAATCGTTTCCTTTTCAATTTCATTAAAGAGTTTAAGGAGTGTTGGTGTTAAATCTTTGGTGAATGTTTTATAAAATTCTGTTGTGAATCCATCAGGGCCTGGGCTTTTCTTTGTTGGTAAGTTTTTAATGACATTTTGAATCTCATTAATTGATATTGGGTTGCTCAGGGATTTGTATCTTCCTGGTTCAACTTTGGTAATTCGTACATTTCTGGGAATCTGTCCATTTCTTCTGGGTTTTCTATCCTATTGGAGTAAATATTCTCAAAGTAGGCATTAATGATCTTTTGAATTTCTGTAGGGTCTGTAGTGATTTCATCCTTTTCATTCCTTATTGCATGAATTTGAGTTATTTCCTTTCTTTTTTTGATAAGATTGGCTAGAGGCTTATCAATTTTATTTACTCTTTCAAAAAACCAACTCTTTGATTCACTTATTTTTTGTAGAATTTTCTTCATTTCAATTGCATTAATTTGTGCCCTAAGCTTTATAATCTCCTCCCTTCTTTGGGCTTTGGGCTTGACTTGTTCTTCTTTTTCTAAAAGTTTGAGGTGCAACATTAGGCTATTTATTTGTTCTCTTTCTGTTTTCTTTATGTGTGAGTTCATCGCTATAAATTTCCCTCTGAGGACTGCTTTCATTGCATCCCACAGATTCCTGTAAATTGTATTTATATTTTCATTTGTTTGTGGGTATTTTCCAATCTCTTCTCTAATTTCCTCTGTGACCCATTGGTTATTCAGGAGGTGGTTGTCTAATTTCCAAGTATTTATAAAGCTTTTGGAATTCCCTTTGTCATTATTTTCCAATTTCATTGCACTGTGGTCAGATAATATGCGTGGGATAACTTCAGTCCTTTTGCATTTAGGTAGGCATGCTCTATGGGCTAGAATGTGGTCTGTTTTAGAGAAAGTCCCATGTGCAGCTGAGAAAAATGTGTATTCTGGTGTTGTGGGGTGGAACACTCTGTAAACATCTACTAAGTCCATTTGTTCATACATTTGGTTCAGGTCTGTTATATCTTTGCTGAGTTTTAGTCCAGTTGACCTGTCTCTTTGCATCAAAGGGGTATTTAGGTCCCCTATTACAATAGTGTTATTGTCTATTTGTTTTTTTATGTCTGTTAAGATTTGCCTTACATAGTTTTGTGCTCCAGTATTTGGTGCATGCATGTTTAGGATTGTTATCTCTTCCTCTTGCAGTTTTCCCCTAGCTAGTATATAGTGGCCTTCTTTGTCTCTTGATATCAGTTTGAAGTTTGCATTGTCTGCAAAGATAACAGCTACCCCTGCTTTTTTCTGGGAACCTGTTGCATGGAGGATTGTTTTCCAACCTTTGACTTTCAGTCTATGGATTTCCTTTTGAGTAAAGTGTGTTTCCTGTTTACAGCATATTGTGGGATTCTGTCTCTGAATCCACTCTGCCAGTCTGTTTCTTTTGACTGGTGAATTGAGGCCATTTACATTGATGGTTATAACTGTTATATGTTGGCTTATTCTTGTCATGCTGTTTACTTGATGTTGCTTTCCTACTTTTGCTGTTTAATTTCTTGTTCTGCTTAAGGGTTTCTTTCTGTTGTTGTTCTTGGGATTGTGGTCACTTTTTTCTCTGTCTAGAATATCTTTCAGTACTTTCTGTCATGTTGGTTTGGCACTCATGAAGTTCGTCAGTTGTTCTTTGTCGTGGAAATATTGTATTTCTCCATTGAATTTGAAGGATAGTTTTGCAGGATACATCAGTCTGGGTTGGAAGCTGTTTTGTTTCAGAATCTGTAATACCTCGCTCCAGGCTCTTCTTTATTTCATGGTTTCTGTTAAGAAGTCTGCTGTGATTCGTATGGGCTTTCCTTTGTAGGTGATCTGTTTCTTTTCTCTAGCAGCTTTTAATATTGTGTTCTTTTGCTGCATATCTGGGATCTTGACTATTATATGCCTGGGGGTGGTTTTATTTGGGTTGTGGCTCATTGGAGTTCTATATGCTTCATTTACCTGCACATGCATTTCTTTTACCATTCTCAGGAAATTTTCTGCTATTATTTCTCCAAATATTCTTTTTATGTCATTTGTGTTGCCTCCTGCTGTTCCACTGATTCCTATTCGTTGCACATTATTTCTTTTTGCCTCATCTTGCAGCTGTTGGGTTGATTTCTCCTGGTTCCTTGTTGAGTTTAAGATATCCTTCCTTTTACGGTCATTAGCTGACAGGTTATCTTCAAGATCTGAAATTCTATCTTCATATTCATTCAAGCGGTTTTGCAAGCTTTCAATGGCAGTTTTCATTTCCTGGAAATCTTTTTGAGACTGTTTCATGTGTTCTAATTCATTCCTGAATTGTTCATTTAACATTTCCATTTGTTGCCTTTGATCTTCTAGTCTCTTACTGTTTCTTCTCTGTATGTGCAAAGCATTTCTTCCATTTTTATTTTCATTTCATTTTTTGCCTGAGAGATTATTTCAGATTTAATCTCTTCTATGGCTTGATGGAGTTGTTTCTTTGTTTCAGATGTGATCCTTTCAGAAGTTTCAGGTATGTGGTTTCCTAGTTCTCCTATGTCATTGTGTCCTGTACTTGTTCTGGGTGGAGTTGTGTTCTGAGACTGCATTTTGCGCCTTCGTTTTGTCATTTTGAATGTCAGATGACTCGTGCTAAGCTACTGACTACCCAGGCAGCTCACTAAAGAGTGTAGGAACCCTAGTTTACCTTGATGTTAAACTAAACCCAGGGTGGCAGCAGACTGTGGACCAGTGGGCCCAGGCACCCCAGGCAAATGCTGGGGTGCTTGGCTCAGACCACAGCTGCTATAGTGCGAGAGTCCTGGGCTTCAGTACCCGAGTGTCCAGTGTGTGGCTGGGAAGAGTGTGGGTCTCAGGCTTAAAGCCTGTGGTGGTTAGGCAGCAGCTTCTATTTTGGGTTCCTCGGGTAGCTAGTCAGGGGGTAGCAGGGCTCACCTCCCAACCCTGAGGACCCCAGAGCCTGAGGCTGATTCCACTCTGCAGGTCTCAACCACCAGCAAGGACAGGCCCTCCCAGTTGGATTTCCTTCCTAACTCTAAGGTGTGGAGCTTACCAGAGGAGAAGGGTTGTGCTGCTCATGTGGTGTCGCAGGTTGCTGGAGAAAGTTCCTAGTCGCAGAACTGGGAGGCAGGTGGTGAAATGCCCACTGCCGAGGTGTCTACTCGAGTCCGCCTTTGTCTCTGGTTCAGAGGAGAAGGGTGTTGCTGTTCATGTGTCCTTGCAGGTCAGCCTCCGTCGCTGGAGAAAGGTCTGAGTCACCCAGCTGGCATGGACCATGAAACGCAGTGCCGCTAGATGTCGGCCTGCTGGGATCGAGCAGGAAATGCCCTGCCGTTCGGATTCTGGCGCCGGTGGGCCTTTGCCCCTGGAGTGAGGTCCGAGTCGCACACCCTGAAGGAGTTTTACATTTAATGTGTGCCAGTCGTCTTAGCTACAGAAGACCTTCTCTGGTCATTCCTCATTAGCCTTCTCACGGGTAACAACCTGGGGTCATATTTTCACCCAGAGACATGAAAGCTCCCAGCTAGGGGAGAAGAAAGAGCAGAAGGCGGACACAGAAGATGAGGAGGGGCCTGTGGTGAGCCTGAGCGGGACAGATAGGCAGAGAGCTTATCTTTTAATTTTAATGTAGAGTATTGTAGAACAAAAGTTTTATAATTTTTGATGAAGTCCAATTTATTGATTTCTTTTTCTAAAAGTTTTACAGTTTTATACTTTAAAGTCCGTAATTCAATTTGGTTGATTTTTATCTGAGGTGAAGACTTAGGGTGAGATTCTTTCCCCCACCTTTGGCCTGTGGATATCCACTTGTTTCAGAATAATTTATTGAAAAGGCTCTTCTTTCTCATGGACTTGTTTTTGCATCTCTGTTAAAAAATAATTTGATTGTACAAGTCTATTTCTTGGTTTTCTGTCCTGTTCCATTGTTCTGACAAAAACCATACACAGTATTTCTTTGTGTGTGGTGCTAGAGATGGAACCCAAGGCTTTGTGCTTGCTTGGTGAGCCAGTACCCTACAAGTGAGCTACACCTAAAGCTCAAAATGTATCTCAAATTCAGAGTTTTTCTTTGGGATGAACCTAGGGTCTTGCGCATCCTAGGAAAGTGCTCTAACACTGACCTACCTCTGTCAGCTCTTTGATTACTGCCTTTATTACATGATTACTTAATAGTATAGGCATAAGTTTTACATTTCTCCCACCTTATAATTATTTTTCAAAATTGTTTTAGCTGTTCTAATCCCTTTGACTTTAAAATACTTTTATCTTGAGCTACAAAAACTCCTGTTGGAATTTTTATTGGAATTATATTAAACCTGTAAATCAATTTGGAGAGAGTTAAGCCTTGCTGTATCAAGTCTTCCAATCCATGAACATGTTTCAGCATTTGTTTAGGTCTTATTTGATTTCTTGATTTAGAATTATATTATGGTTTTTTATTTTTTCATTATTTTTATTTTTATTTTTTTATTAAAAAAAATAAAAGCACAAAAACATATTAACAAACAGACACAAATTAGCATCAAAAATAGTACAATCAAAACTGATCTACAGACAAGGTGACATGGACTCAACAGTGGTTGTTGCTTTACCCATTGATATCTTCGAAGTGTATATATATGAACCCAGATACAGACATGCAAACTTGGTCAGACAATTAATCCTCTCAACAACAGAAAAACACAAAAAACCAAAGACAAAACAAACAAACAAAAAACCAAACAAACAAAAAAAACCCACCAATAGTTGCTGCTTTGCATATTGATACCTTCGAAGTGTGTGTTCAGGATAGCACATACAGACATACAAGATTGATCAAATAACCCGTCATCAATTATTCCTCAGCATTAAGTGATATAATACAATAGTAGAACCATTACGGTTTTTTAAACATGGAAGTTCCATACATGTTTTGTTATATTTATGCCTAAGTATTTAATTTTGAGTCTTTATAAATTCTGTCATACATTTTGTTTTCAATGTGTTCATTGTTAGTGAATAGAAATACTGTTGAATTTTGTATGTTAATTTTCTATCTTGCAAATTCACTTCTATTCCTGATGAAATCATTTATTAGTTCTAGGTGTGTGTGTGTGTGTGTGTGTGTGTGTGTGTGTGTGTGTGTGTAGATTCCTTGGAATTTTATGCATGGACCATTGTGTCTTCTGCAAATAAGGACAATTTCATCTTTCCTTCTTTTCTTCCTTTCTTTGTTTCCTCTCTCCTTTTCATTCTCTCTTTCTTTAATCTCTTTTATTTCTCTTCTTACTGTGCTGGTTAGGGCTTCCAGCACTATGTTGAAAAGGTTTTGAGTGCAGACATCCTTGCCTTATTCCCCATTTTAGAGGGAAAATACTTTGTTTTTCATTAAGTATGATGTTATCTGTTGGTTTTGTCTAGATGTTCTTATCAAGGTAAGAAAGCTCACCCTTATTCATCATTTTCTGAGAGTCTTACCATGAATAGATGTTGAGTGATACCAAGTGCTTTTCTCCATCAATTCATAAGGTCATGTGTTTTTGCTTCTTTAGCTAGTTAAGATGATGGATTATAGTATAGTAAAAAAAAAGTTAGCTGTTAGCTGATGTTAATTTCCCAAAATGTTGATGACCATTTTGCAGTTGGTTTACTCTCTTTAGCCTTTCTCAGTTAGTGTTCTGTTAGAGAATTAAACGATGCAGAATGATTCTTGACTCTTTTATCAATTTTCCTAAAGAATACACATAGCAACTACCACTCTAGATGCATAACAGAGCAGTTAGCGTCAGTGTATACATGTGTTCAAACAGCACCATAAATTTGAGTTAAATAAATTTCTTAAGATGGTAGAAAATATTGATTAATTTTAAATGCTACATATTGCTAAATTCTACTTGCTAACATTTTGTTAATGATTTTTCCATTTACATTCATAAAGCTATTGTGTCTAACTTTCTTTTTCAATGTCTCTGTCAAATTATGATATCACAGTAATAGAACCTCATTAAATGAGTTGGAAAATGCTCTCTTCTGTTTTATGGGTTCAGTTGTGTAGGGTTGGTACTATTTCTTTTTTAAAAAACTTCATACAATTGTCCATGAAATTGTCTGGTCCTAGAGATTATTTTGGAGGGGTTTAAAAGAACACACATTTTAATAAAATTTTACAATTTATTTAAAAAATAAATACAAAATATTGGGGGAATTGGGCTAGCTTATACCTTTGAAAGAATTTTACCACTGCATCTAATTTCCAAATTTTAGAAAACTCAAGAGGAGAAGAGAAAGTCATATTGTGTTTACTGTTTTTGTTTTATCTTTCATGTTCCAAGATTGCTGTATCACTTCTTGTTTTGAGAATTTCCTTTAGCCATTCTTTTAGTGTAGATCTACTGGCATTATATTCCCATAGTCTGTCTTCATCTGAACATGTTTTGATATCCTTTTAATTCCTAAGTATTTTTTACTGGATATGGGATTCAAGGTTGATAGTTCTTTTCTCACACTTGAAAAATGTGTCAGTTTCTTCTGGCCATCATGGTATCCGATTAGAAATCTGATGTCATTTGAATAGTTTGCTCCTATAGGTAAGGTATCAATTCTCTGTCAATACTTTCAAGAACTTTTTCTTAATTGTCAAAAGTTTTCTTATAATTTAGTCTGTATGTATTTTTTTCATTTTCTTGAATCTATAGGTTTATGTCTTTTGCCAAATTTGGGGATTTTTCAGCTATTATATCCTCAAATGCATTTTCAGCTCTGTCCCTTCTCTTCTCTTCTGCATCTCCAATGAGACAAATGTTAGACTTCATATTTCTACAGATCCCAATATGTTTTCTCTTTGTTGTTCAAACTGTGTAATTCCTGTTTTGCAGATCACTGATTTTGTCCTCTCCATTCTGCTATTGAGCCCATCAATTGAGTTCTTAATATTATTTATTATATTTTTCAATTCTAAAGCATCCAGTAGATTTTCTTCTATAGTCTATTTCTTTATTGACATTTTCTATTTTTAATTCTTTCTAGATGTTCTTGTAATATTCCATTGAAGCATTTTTGCAATGGTTTAATTAAAATCTAGTTATATCATTGTACACATGTATCATGTCGGTTGTGTTTTGGCATCTGTTGATTGTCTTTTCTTGTTCACATTGAGATTTCCTGGTTCTTGATATGATAAATGATTTTCTGTTCTATCCTGTGCATGTTTAGTATTATGCTGTAAAATTCTGGGTCACATTTAAACATTCTGTTTTAACATGCTTTCTTCAATGTGGTGCTGATGAAGAAGTGTGTCATTTTGTTCTCCCTGATGAGGATGGAAGTCCAGTTTCCTTACTTGTCTTCCACTTATACCACTGGGGATGGAGAGGTGTCCTGTTGGTCCTTCAGATTTCCCCTAGATGTCCACTGACACCAGGCAGCCTAGAAAGGGGAGAGATGTTTGGCCACTCCTTCTCACATGCCCTCCACAATGAGAAGAGTTGTCTTTTCCACTGGAAGATAGTGAAGGTCCTTGGCTTCCTATTCAGCATTCTCTGACACCCTCCTTGTGGGAGACAGATGCCTCATTAGGGTATCCCATGAGAAGTCTAGGCTTTCCACTTGACCTTGGCTATTAAGAATTGGGTTTAGGGGATTGTAATTTTTTTATAGTGTTTGGTAATTATTTTCTAAAAATTTTCTGTATTGTTTAGCTACCCATTTCTAGTACTTTTGCTAGAGTGAGCAGAATTATGATTGAACACTATAAACCAGTGATGGTGAACCTTTTAGAACTTTCAGTGGTAACAAACAGCAGGCCATAGGTGCTGAACACATGTGCCATAGGTTTACCACCACTGGTATAAAGAGAGACTGTAATTGGCTAAGTAGAACACATAGTCATCCTAGTTACGCCTGTTACAGGAATTTACTGCTGAGTTAATTTAGGAATCTTGGTATTAAAACATTCTGTATTTTTTCAAGTGCTTAGATTTATGCTGGTGTGTGCACATGGATATGTGCCCTGTCCACTTATTCTGAACAATAAAGAAACGAGTCTGAGTTCAGTCTGGCTAAATTAATGTAGGATTTTTGCTAAAGAGAGTGTTCTTCTATTGTGTTCCTTCAGAGTTGTCCACAGAGGCCACCCGCAGGGCTTTTAAATGCTGTTAATGTTCACACAGAAAAGGCATTCCAGTCAATAAGGTTTGTCAGAAGACATGTTTATTAAAATGTCTTCAAATAAATGGAACACAAATGTTTGAGAAAGCCCAATTCACAGCTTTTATTCACGTTATAAAATAGGAATTATTTCGGGTGTAAATAATTCATCCCGACAAATTTGTTTCATTTGGTGTCTGCCTGCCTGCCCTTCCATGAATGTGAGATTTTATTTTTGGAGCCTTGCAGTATTAACCCTTGCTAGCTTAGCATCTCTTACAGATCACAGCTTTGACCTGCAAGGGAGGGTCCAGTTATCTCAGCCCTTCTTCCCTGGGCTGTCTGTACTTTTCTTTATAGGCAGTCTTCCAAACAGAAGAAGGCTATTCAAACCGCTATCCGCAAAAACAAAGAGGCAAATGCAGTGCTGGCCCGACTGAACAGTGAACTCCAACAGCAGCTTAAGGTAAGGAATGCTTCTGCAATTTGGCCAGCCAGGCTTTCTGCCTTTTTGGTTTTGATCATTGACTGCCCATCCCATTGGTAAGATTTGCCTTTGTTCGCAAATCTCTTTGGAATGTGGAGAATTAACTATATTGTGTTTAACTTCTACTGGTTGGTTCTTGCACACATAGAGGAAGGCTGGTAACTTTGACGTAGGGGCATATTGTGTGTGAGTTAAAAGGGGGAGAGAATCACTTACAGAGTCTGTTTGAAGAATTCTTTTGGTCCAGAGCTTCTAAGTGAACATTTTTGTTGCTTACATGCTCTCTGAAAGATGCTGTGTTTATTTCCGTGGAAGGAAGTGGCCTGGGTACTATCTAGGGGCACTACCTCCTGGTACCATCTCACTTTCTCAAGGATGCCGGCCCTGCCTGTGTCACCTGCTTCTCTTTGTCACTTATCTCTCCTAGGGCTACCATAACCAAGCAGTACAAATTTAGTGTCTTAAAACAACAAAAATGTATTTTTGTCACAGCGCTGGAAGCTACAAGTATGAAATTATGGTGTTGGCAGAGCCAGACTCTCTCTGAAGGCTCTAACGTAGAACCCTTCCTCCCCTCTGCCAGGCTTCTGGCAGTTTCTGGGGAGTCTTGGCGTTCCTTGGCCTGTGGACATGGACATGGCGTTCCTGTTCTGCTGCCGCCTTCCCATGATGGTCTTCTTACTGCATCTTTCCGTGTCTGTGTCCAAATTCCTATTCTTATTGTGTCCTTCTTATAGGGTCATCAGTTATTGGGTAAGGGCCCATCCTGCTCTAGCGTGACACCCATTTTAACTTGATTATGTCTACATTGATCCTGTTTACATATAACGTCACATTTACAGTTACTGGAGATTAGGACTTGAATATATATATATATATTTTTTTGTCTTTTTTTTTTGCGGTACTGGGGATCGAACTCAGGACCCTACGCTTGCTAGGCTTGAATATATTTTTGATGGGACAAGATTCTCTACCAGATTCATACATACCTATTCATACATAAACCTGCCTATTCATACATTCATACAGGTACCTATTCATACCAGATTCACACATACCTATTCATCCATAAACATAGTCTAGTAGGTTACCCATTGCTCTTGACCATTACAGCTCCATTGCTCTGGCCCCCCCTTCATGACAAAATTTCTAAGGAATTCTTTATTTAGGATTTTTTTGTTGTTGTTGTTTTGGCGGTACTGGGGATCGAATTCAGGACCCTGCGCTTGCTAGGCAGGCACTTATTCCACTGAGCTATACCCCAGCCCCAGGAATTCTTTTCAGTCACTGTCTTTACTTCCTTACCAGTGGTTTCCTGTCCCTTCTACTTCAGTATGGCTTTTTCTTTTCTCCACTTACACCCCTGTTATGGCAAAATCTGACGGATTTGTTTTAATGTCACTTGAATTTCCAAAAGAATCTAAATAACTGGCCATTCCTTCCTCTGAAATCACTTTTATAATTGACTTTTCTGGTTTTCCTTCTACTTCACTGGTGGTTCTTCCTTAATATTCTATGTTGTTTCTTCCTTCCCTTTTATATACGCTCCTCATTACCAAAGTACTTTATTATGAAAAATGTCAAATGTTCAGGAAAACCGAGTCATACAGTGAGTACTTGGACAGGTCTGATTGCTAATGCTTTACTATATTCTACTTGTACTTACCCATTTGTTTCCCTCCTATTCATCAGTTTCTTTTATTTTTGATATATATTGAAGTAAATTGTACACTGTGTACTTCCCTAGATATTTCAGCATGTGTATCATTAGGTCACATTCAGTGTTTTACACATTTTTCTTACAATGTGAAATTTACATCCAGTGAATGCACACATCTAGGGCAAACATTTGCTGAGATTGTAACGAATGTGTATACTTAGGGGCCTCAAATCCCAGATCAAGTTAGAGGACATTGCCTTCACTCTAGGAAGCGTCTTCATGTTCCTTCACGGTCAGTTCCTGCCCCATCCTCAACAGAGGCAACTACTATTCTGAATTTCTTATACCATAGTTTCACCTATTCATAGCCCTGTACATGGATCCTACTGCATACACTCTTGGGTGAAGCTTCTTTCACGCAGAGCTACATCGTTGAGGTTTGTTTATATTGTTGTGTTTCAGTAGTTTCCTCCTTCGTTTTCCTAAGTAGTGTTTCATTGAGTGAATGTGCCGCAATTTCCTCCTGAGTTTTATTGATAGACTGTGTGGCTGTTTTCAGTGTTAGGCAGTTTTGAATACAACTGCATTCTTGAGCAAAATTTTGCGTGAAAATATGTTACCGTTTCTCTTGGGTAAATACCTGGTGTTGGGATTAGTGGGGAATGTAGTAAGTGTATATGATTGGTTTTATTAGAAACCATTAGACGTTTTTCTAATATGCTTATAGCACTTTACACTCCCATTGCTAATGTATGAGTGTTCTAATTGTTCTACACCATTGCCAGTATTGGATGTTGTTCTTTAAATTTTGACCTGTCTTGTGGTGATACAGTTTTATCATCACCTCCTTGCTAATTAGTTATGTTGACTGTTTTTTTATGTGGTTATTTATCTTTCATATATCTTATTTTATGAAGTGTCTTTTCAAATGCTTTGGCCAGTTTTTGAATTGAGTTTCTAGCTTTTGTTTAGATGTTGAGTTATAGGTAGATGCTTTTTACATATCTTGGTCACCAGTCATATATCAGATAATGTTTGGTGAATGTTTTCTTACAGTCTTTGTTTTTCCTATTCATTTTCTTAACTATATGTTTTCATAAGTAGTTTTTTTTGTAGTACTGGGATTGAGCCAAGGGCTTCACACATGCTATGCAAGTGTTCAATTCCTGAGCTGTATCCTTAGCATAAGCGGAAATTTTAAATCTTGATAAAATCTAATTTACCATTTTTTTCTTTTATAGCTATTGCCTTTTCCCTATATAATGAAACTTTGCCTGTCTCCAAATTATGAAAATATTCTCTTGCATTTTCTTCTAACAGCTATGTTGTTTTACCCTTTACACCTAGGTTATTGTCCATCTTGATTTAAATTTTGTGTATAATGTGTGTTAGTTAAACTGGGAATGGTGGTGCATGGATATAATTCTAGTACCCTGAGAGACTGAGGCAAGAGGATCATGTGTTTGAGCCTATTCTGGGCAATTTAGTGACTTAGTGAGACCTTTTCACAAAAATAAAACAAAGGACCAAACATCTAGCTTAGCTCTGTTCAATTCACAGTGCTGCAAAAAAAAAAAAAATCTAGCACTATTTGTTGAAAAGATTTTCCTTTTCCCTTTTGAATACTTTGATGCCTTTATCAAAAGTCTAATGTAGTGAAAGTTAATTTCTGAGTTCTTAGTCTATTCAGTTAAATCTATTTATTGGTTCTCATGTCAGTACCACACAGCCTTGGCTACTGTTGAATTATTATAAGGTTTGAAATTAAGTAATACATATTTTTCAACCTATTATGATAAAAAACTTCATTGTATTATTTATGCTATTTCATATACATTTTAGAATTTTTGTGTCAGTTTCTACAAAATAGTAACTGCCTAGATTATGCTTGGATTTGCATTGGCTTAATAAATTTAGGGAGGATCAATAAATAAATAATGTTGAGTTTATTAACTTAAAAGCAGAGTAATCTCTGTAACTATTTAGGTCTCCTAAAATTCATCTGAGGACTTCTGAGTTTTGAGTGTGTAAGTCTCACATATCTTTTATCAAATTTATTTCTAATTTTTTGTGCCACGATTGTAAGTTGGATTGTTTTTTAAAATTTCATTTTCTAGTTGAGTTTATGAAGGTCACAGAATATAAGGTCAACATAGAAAAGTCAGTCATATTCCTGTACATAAGCCATGAACAGTTGGTAATGGAAATTTTTTAAAAGTATAGTTTCTCAATAGCTTGCTATCTCCTGTATATGAAATACTTTGGTAAAAATCTAACAAAACACATACAGAATTTTGCTGAAAATTATAAAATGCTGCTAAAGGAAATTTAAGAAGACCTAAATGAATGTAGAGACATTCTTTGTGGATTTGGAAATTCAACATAGTAGAGATGCCTTTTTTTTCCCACAAGTGCCATTTAGATTCATTATAATACCAGTTAAGATCCCAGTAGAAATTTTTGTGAATATAAACAAGCTGATCTAAAAAATTATATGTAAGGGCCAAGGAACTGAAATCACTAAGACAAATTTGAAAAGGAAGAACAAAATTGGAGAAATCACTGTCAAACTTCACTAATCAAGACAGTATGGTAGAGCAATTGGCATCCAGATCACCGAAACAGGATACAGCTCTGAAACAGACCACGTAAATACTGCTGTTTGATCTCTGACTAAGATCCAAAATCAATTGAACGAGAAAGGCTAGTCTTTCCACAGTGTTTTGTAGCAGTTGGTCATCTGTACATTTTCAAAAACCCTTTTGTAATCCTTACACCTTATTATATAAAGAATAGCTTAAAATGGATCAGAGATGTAAATATAAAACATAAAGCTATAAAATAGAAGAAAACAGAGGAAAAAGTCGTCATGACCTGAGGTTAGAAATGACACCAAAAGCATAATCTATAGGAAAGAAACCTCAATAAATTGAATTTTATAAAAATAAAGAGTTTTTGCTATGCTAAAGAAAATTAAGAGACAAGCTACAGGCTGGGAGAAAGTATTTACAAACCACATATTTAACAAAAATCTCATATTCTGATTATATAAAAAACTCTCAAAACTCAAACATCTGAATCTAAAAATGACCAAAGGACTTGAACAGACACTTCACCAAAGAAGATAGAAGGATGACAGATGAACGTACGAGAATATATTCGCCATCATTAGCCAGTTTACAGGTAGGGATGCTCCTCGAGTGAATGAGCGTTTTGATCTCCTCAAGAAAGCCCCCTTGTATTATCAAAATTTCACAAGAGGTGATCAAAACAGATGATTGAAGTTCCCTTTCAAAAGCAGTTATTATAGTAAAAGACATCACCATTAATCTTTCCAAATACCACCCTCACTCTGAACACACTCACCCCATCATCCTTGCCACTGTAGCAGCTCCGGAAGCCTCTTTGGTGAGTGTCCTTACAAGGTGTGATGAAAAGTATGCTGCATGCAGCTGCCCAGTACCGTCCAAAGAAATGCAGGCTCCTAACGACATTTCAGTGTGCCTTTGTCCGCCTGTTCCCCGGATCTGCCACTGTTTGGGCTTCTAGCTCTTCCCCAAAGTCAAAACGACCATGGAGGGTAGACATTTTGAACTGATTCAGGGTATCGAGGCCGCCACGACAGTGCAACCACAGACACTCATGAAATAGGACTTCCAGAACTGCCTTAGGAAATGGCAAGGATAATGGGATAAGTGTATTTAAAGCAAGAGAGAGTATTCTGAGGGGGATTAACAGCAGGATGTCTCTTGGTTTTTTTTTTTTTCTGTCTTTTTGAGACAGGGTCTCACTATGTAGTCCAGGCTGGCCTTGAGCTCACTTTGTAGCCCAGGCTGGTCTCAAACTTGCAACACTCCTGCCTCAGCCTCCCGAGTGCTAGGATTACAGGTTTGCTCCACCACACCTGGCTTATAGAATATATATATATTACAGGTTTGCTCCACCACACCTGGCTTATATATTCTCTTATATTTTACTCTTTATTTATATTTTGAGTTTCTCATAGAAGAGAAACCATGCAATATTTAAGCTTGCGTGTCTGATTTATTTCATTTAACAACATGGTCTTAAGGTGTATCCATTTTCCTACAAATGACTCAAGCTTATTTTTATGGCAGAGTAGTACACTATTTTGTGTAAATACCACAGTTTCTCTATCCCTTTATCTGTTGATGGACAGGTAGCCCACTTCCAAGATTTAGCTGTTAGGAATTGTACTGTTATAAACATGGGTATACACATACCACTGTGATGCGATGTCTGTAACTCTTTCAAGAAGATAACTAGAAGGTGAATAGCCAGGTCAAATGGAAGTTCTAGCTTTAGTCTTTTGAGGAATCTTCATACTGAGTTCTGTTAATGGTTGTACTAATTTACATTCCCACCAACAATGTAGAAGGGTTCCTCTCCCCCCACAGCCTCATTTGCATTTGTTTTGATTCAATTTCTTGATGATGACATTCTTTCTGGGGTAAGATGGAATCTCAGTGTTATTTTAATTTACATTTCTCTAACGGCCATGGATGTCAAATATTTTTTCATGTATTTATTGGCCATTGGTACTTCTAAGAAGTGTCTATTGATGTCAGTTGCCCATTTTTTGATTGGGTCTTTTCCTCCTGGATAGACTTTGTTCATTTACTTTACTGTCTTTCTCTAGCCAATGGATATAAGCTCTATGAGGGGATTGGTCTACTCCAGAGGTGACGAACCTATGGCATGTATGCCACAGAAGGCTGTTTGTATCTTTGAAAGCTCTAAAAGGCTCGCCATCACTGGTCCACTGTATCTCCTTCTCTGCTGATACTGTCATGGCTAGAGTATTATCTGGCCCTTAGTAGATACTAAAAGACTGTTAGATGGGTGGGTATGAGAATGGGCGAATAAACACTTTTTCAGTTCTCTACTGACTACTACTGTGTTGGCGCTTGTGAAGCATTTCAGAATTGCATCTTTGCAGCAATTTATACAGCATTTTTGCCACCTGGATTAGCTCTACTTAGGAATGCTCTTTGAGCCCCTTTTCTCTGCAAAAAAATCTGTTTTAGGCCTGAAAGTTTGATTTTCCAAGTAGCAGATTGCTGATCCCCTTTCTGCCTTTCACCTAGAGGTCACGCATAAAGCTCTATTTTGTGCAGGAGCCTGCACAGGACTTGAGTTGGAGGGTTGACAAGGGTGCCTTTTCATCCCTCAGACATTCCTGAGTATGGTACTGGATTCAAGGAGAAATTTAGTCTGAGTGGCTCACCCCTCAGAACTGGGGCACTGCTTTTGCTTTCTAATCTCTCCCAGTCTTTTTAATTTTCAATATCATTCTCTGCCAGCTGTTGTTCCCATTAAAACAAGGTGAGACTAAGGTGGGATATTGGAGGAGGGTTTCTCAGTTTCATTTCATCATCTTCAGAAAGGAGTTGAAAGATTACAAATTGTGAGGCTCCCTTTGCCTACTCAGCAACTTTAAGTCTGATGCCTTCCAGCTCACCTGTTCTTGAGTTATACCGTGCTTAAATGCCTTGGGTCCAGTTACAAGTTTCCTTTGACTATCTCATGGAGTAGGTATGAACCCATAAAATGACTCTGCCTTTTTGTTTTTCTTCTCCCTGTTTTGTACAACTCAGGAAGTTCATCAAGAACGGATTGCATTGGAAAACCAGTTGGAACAACTTCGTCCAGTCACTGTGTTGTGAGCCCCAAGGTTCAAGTGACACTGCATGACCTTGTCTGCCAAGATCTTTCCTTTAATGTTTGAGCCCACCTATTTGTCATAGATGTTTGACTGTGTCAAAAGCTGTGAGCAGCAGAGTATAATTCATTCAACATTATCACTAGCAGTTCAGTTGTGTATTTTATTGTGGGAAAAAAACTTCAATTGATTATCACACCTCAAATTGTGATTATTAATGGACTTGTATCCCCCATTCTTAAGTACTTCCTCAAGGTATTAGATGCTGCTCCTTACCAAAAATCATTCTCCTAGCAAACAATTTAGAGCATTATTTATTTAAAGAATTTATAATTTGTATAAAACCTTATAACCAAGTACATTCAGGATGCTTGTTTTATTTTTGTATGTATGGCACATACAGTAGGTTGCTTTCCTGAATACTTGGGATTCCAACTGGATAGTCTTTGGCATGATGATAATAAAAACAAAAGCTAAAATAAAACGAAAACATCAGATTTAGACTGGCATTGTGCCCTCCACCACTATATGCCAAAAATTGCTTCTCTAGTGCCATTTTGATGTTATATCTAGCTATAAATAATACATGACTATTGTTTTCTATTGAATGTCAAAGACTTATTGGGTCTTTCCACTCTATGAAGTACAGATTTTGGCAATGAGCTATTTAACTTGGCCAATCTAAGCTATCAACCTAGAAAACTCAGTCCTTTCATGTAAATTTTTGGGCAAGAACAATTTACTTTAACTGCTTTGCCTGGTCAAATTAAATAAATAGTTGCCAGATCTCTACTTTTATCCTGCATGGGATAGCATCTGTAAATGCATGAGTTTGGAAACCACCCATCAAATATGAAAAGCTAGATTGATAAACATTTGTTGTGTAAACCCAGGTATCTAGATGGGGAAGAAAGGGGAATGGTTACCAAAGTCTCTGGTATTTTTTGCCTTTATTTTAATCTGGATTGAGAGTGTGTTGGATATAAAGAAATAATGCAAGAAAGTGCTCACACTGGACATATGACTATTTTATTTTCTGTGAAGTGTACCCTTGGGAAGTAATTGGCTTGTATACAGCTCAGTGGAGCTCAGCCAATTCCAGTACAGGTGATGTAAAATCAGCTCAAATTGCAGAAGTCAGTATCCTTTAGAACTTTAGGTAGCTGCTGTTTCACCTGAACACCCACACTGAAAGCAAGAATTGACTGACCCACACGGTCACGGACTCACTGATCTTCACAAGGCGTGCTAACTTCAACACTGCTTTAACATTGCTTTGAGAGACTCACAGCACAACATACTGTCTTTTATGCATTTTGCTAATGTGCCCATTCTTTGGGGAGTGCCGATCCTTTTTGAAATGGTTTGGGATAAGTTTGGAATACATGCGATTAAGCTGCTGCTTTCAATAAAACTGAGAGCTTTAAGGAAAAGTAGGCATTCATTTAATGCTTCCTAGTTCCCCTGGCAAGCTTTCTCAATAGCTTAACAGCAACAGAGAAAGGCTCAAACAGATGATGTTTGCCCAAAGAAAAACAAATTGTTGAATCTATTCCATGCATGTTTAAGTATTTTGAATTGATTTGATTTTGAAAATCATGAAACTTCAACTATGGCTCTATTTCCCTTTCCTCCCCTTTGGCTGCCTTTTTTGTTGTTGCGAGGAAGGGTTTAGAGTGAGTTTAAAACCCTTCCTAAGATTATGACTAGGTCAGTACAGATTGTTAGGTAACTTTCTTCCTATACATTGAGATTTGGGAGCTGCAACAAATTTTATCAGTGTTCTTATTACAGATGTTTCATAGCATGTTTGGCTTTCGGTGCATTCCATCCAGGAAGGACTGGCGTATGCACTTTATCTCATCATCTTCCAGTTCATATGCACTCACTCGGGATAGCACTTCATATCCACCAGCCAGACATATAAACGAAGGAATGTTAGTCTAAACTATGCATTTAAAAAATACTGACATGCTGTCTTCCCCCATGAAGTCAATGACAAAAAGAGCCAAATAAGGAGGCTGGGGTTTTGTTTAGTTGGCTTGGCTTTCATTGAAGGAAAAAAATCTTGCACTGGACAATCAAAGTCTCCAAGATTCATAGTCTTTCTTATGTATATGCTGGGATCGATCCCAGGGCTTCATGCGTGCTAGGCAAGTGCTCTACCACTGAGCCACATTCTCAGCTCAACAGCAGTATTTTAAGATAGGCATTGCATTAAAGCACACACCAGTAAATGTACACCCAGCCTTCTTGCCTGGACTTAATTTTGTCCATGGTTTATTAGTTACTTAGAAGTGGATGTTTTAAAAAAAATTAAATATTTGTTGTTGTATATACATATAGACCTGACATACATACTACTCTTATTATTATCTAATCATTGCTCACCCTCAGTTTCTCTGTTTCCTTAGGATGTGTACTTTTTAATTTAGGGTTATAATGTCTGATACTGTTTCTGTGAGCCTTTAATGTGATTTATAAGAAGGCTGGCTTACTGAAAACACCATTATACCTCTCTGATAAAACTGCTCCAAAATTAGACTTGCTTTTCAGTAGAATTCTACAAATAGAAAGTTAATGTTGTCTCCATTTATGGGAATTTAATTACCTTGTTCATTGGTCTTCTCCTACAGAGATCCTGCAGTCACATAGACAGAAGCATAGTGGGAGCCAGTAGTGGGCATGTTGGGTCCCTCAGCACCCCTTGTATGTGGCATTTTCCTTTTGACACCTCTTTGACAGACACAAAACAAAATCAAGTAGTAGACATCTGGACTGGATATGTGTGTTGTGTTCAGGGCAGATATTTGCCTTAGTTGGAAGGCTCTAACTAACGGCTTTAAAAATAGTAGACAAGTACCTGGGGCTAATGGAGATAGGAGGGAGCTTAGTTGGAAGCCGCGCCCATCCTCTTGTCAATGAAGAACAGGATGTCAGGGCTGGGCAGGACTGGTGCTCGTCTCTTATAGTTCATATGTGGCAAAACCAAGGTCCTAAGAATCAGCAGTTCCTGTAGAGTTCAGTTACCCCCCTGAGTTTATGGCTCCAACTTGGGCCCTCTGTCATCTGTCAACACTGCAGGTAGATTATAAGGTTTTCTTTCTGTTTACCTTGTTGAATTTTATTGACTTAACTAATTAGTCTTTAAATATAAAAACATGGTTTAAGTTTTAGATCTAGAAATTTCTCTTGGTTTGAAAAGTTAAAATCTGAAGGGAAAGAATAGTATTGAACTATTTGTTCTTCTGAACACCTCACCTTTCATGATGCAATAAGTTATTCTGAATTTCTTGGCAGAACTTTTGACAGCTGTTGCTTTGAATGGATTCCATTCCCATATTCCTTATGGGAGTTTGTTTTTAAAATAGACTACTGTGATTGAAATGAACTCAATATGTAGTAAGTTATAGTTTTCTTCAATATATCTTTAGTTACTTGGGTCACAAATGTTCAATTTCAGCATATTTTAGGATGAGTAATCAAAAACATGGATTTTCCTCTGATTTCCTACCAAAATCTGAACTATCATAAAGCATGTTTTTCTTTATATGTGATTGTACAGTCTATTCCTGGATGTTTGTGTTTTTCTTAAATGATCTCATAAGCACAGTAATAATAGATTTTTAATCAGAGGTCAAGAAGGTAATATTTTGAATAGATGTATTTCTTGCAGTGAAGATAGACATTTGTAAATATCGTCTTCTAAGCAGTAATCGGAAAAATCTCAATTACAGTATTAACACCTTTGAGCTAACAACATTTGTTGAACACAAACTAGAATCACACTTTCTAACTAGATAACATCAAGGGAATGTGATTTTTTTTTTAAATAAAAGTACAAAAACATATTAACAAACAGACACCAATTAGCATAAAAAATAGTACAATCACAACTGATCTACAGACAAGGTGACATGGTCTCAACAGTGGTTATTGCTTTATCCATTGATATCTTCGAAGTGTAAATATATGAACCCATATACAGACATGCAAAATTGGTAGTATAAAAACAAGAATTTAACATCTCGTAGCAAATAGCTCTTCCCATATTATTGACAAGTAGGCTCATTAGGTTATGGTTTCAGCATTGTTAATGTGAATACAATGATATTGTAGTTGAGAGGTCATTCCTGCTCTAGTCAAACGGAATACTAATAGCATTAGTTTCTCTGACTGGTGTACTGTTTTAGATATGTTCTTTTAAAACTGATTTCAAATGATAAGTTGATTTTATACTTTGGTTACTTTTTTTTTTTTACATCATGACTCAGTGTGGTTCAAATTCCTAGTGAAAATGGTGATTTAGGTTTTGGGAATGCTTGCTTCTCCTTCAGTTCAGGCAAAAGGCGACTACCCACCAATAGGGCCAGATCAGACACTGATAGCAATTTCAATGACTGCTACTGTATGGGCCATCAGCTTTGCTTGTTTCTGGGGAGAAGTGCATCTAGTTATGTGAAGCTCCAAAGAGCAACTCTGGGAACAGCAGACAACAGAGGGACAGGCCTTAAAAGCAATGCAAGCCCATTTTAAGAGCTGCTACCCACCCTTCAATCAGACTTTTGAAGACTATCTTACAAATAAGACCTGAAGCAGCCAGTGTGTTAGTGTGAGCAAGACAGCCCAAGTGCACAGTTGCTTTTAAGCTTGTATAATAGTTATTTCCTATGTTTACTAACACACTGGATGGTAAAGGAAACTTTTCTAATTAGCACTGTAGGGTTCAAATTGACAGCTTGTTTTAGGTTACAGAAGCCTTGCTTTGCTTTGCTGTCAATAATTGGGGAGTGCTTCTTTTTCATATCATGAATCCTCCTGTCTTGCTTCAAGCTAGTTTCATGGTTGTAGAGGTTGGAGTAAGTAGGCTTACAACTTTGAAGACCAGAGGATCTCAGACTTTAAGAGAGCTTAAACTGGAATTTGGCAACTACAATAAGGAAACTTCAGGTACCAGTTCCATCCTCAGGCACTGTGTTGAATAAGAGGACTGGGTCATAAACTCCTTTTGAGAGCTCTGCCCTGAGATAGAATTCAACAACCGTGTCATGTACAGGTTGGATTAACTAAGTTGTGTTATTTTTGTTTTAAGTCAACTTGTGTGACAGGTTCAACTGCACACATCTTGAGAACCAGGTATACCCTCTTTGTTAGCACTGCCATCCCTTTTGTCTTCAGCACAAACAAAATTAAGTGAGCCAGAGGCGAAAAGAGCCATTTTAGTCTACATAGCTATTGGCCAAGAGAGATAATGAACTGATGGTCTATTTTAACCTTGAAGGTAAAAATGTATATTTTTTCACTACAGGTACATTGAACAGTAAAAAGTGTAACAGCAAAGTATATATTTGATGCCTTCTGTCTTTTCATGATGCTGTACTACCAAGTTTTCTGAGTATTTTACTCAGCTAGAGTCTCATTTGTTTGCTAAAAGCATTAGTAACATTATGTATATTGACTTTAAACATAAATCCCTGAGAGTGTCCTATGTTTGCATTGTGACTTGTAGACTCAAGCTAACTCTACTGCCTCTTTTTCACATGTGTTGAAAAATCTATGGAAAACATGGTAAATTAAGAATCTCAAACTTTGGGAAATGTACATGATGTGAAACTGGGGTGCTATGTTAAAAATAAATGTATGATAAATAAACGGCTCTTGTGGTATCTTGGTGTCAGTATTTTGTGGCTTATAGATGGCCTCACATGCACTTAATGTGGATGATGTGAAGAGGAGCTGGGGGTCTTCTTAGTAACAGAAAAATCTAAGAGTTGGTTATTTTCACCTCCTGGTGGTCTGAGACAGGTTATTAAATGTCTTCACACAGTAAACACCTAGTTTTCGAGGAATATCATGGCTGACTCAAAGTATGTTTTGAAGGTCCACTGAATTGAAAACTTGTCCTAATGCAGGCCCGTGTTAGTTGCTTTATCCTTTCAGCATTCTTTTATTCAAGAATTTTTCCAGCATGGTATCCTTAGCTGGAGTGGGAATGATATAGATGAGCAGGAGGAGATGGCTCAAGTTTCCGACCAAGTAATCTTGCAACCCAGTTGTCGTTTCAGACCTTTAAAATTCGAATAATTTTAGGAGGCATCAGTCTCATATTGCACAGGTTTTCTGCTGTGTCACAGTGTCCATCCATGAGTTTGTTGCATCCCCTGATCTTGCTTCTGTAGACATTTACTGTTCCCCTACTGTGTAACCAAGTGGTATGTTACGTCCTTCCCTCCAGGAGCTCACAGCTCCATAGGGCACAGACCTACAGAAGAGATGCAGTACAGAGTGGGATAGGTGCTATGATGTTTTAGGATAGGCAAATGCTATACAAACAAACCCTAGACTTCAGTGAACCTCTTACCTCACCATCCAGTGCTGATGTTCATAGCTGTTCCATTTTCCTTGTGGTTATTCAGGGACTCAGGCTCCTTCCTTCTACATGTGGCTTCATAATCGTGTAAGGATAGGGTATTTTCTCCTTTTATCTAGTGGGCTGGAGAGAAAAAGGGACTGGAGAAGATAAAATTACTCTTCATATGAATGACACACATCACTTCTATACGTACTTCATTTTCTGGAGCTCAGCCATATGATGACAGTTAACCAAAAAGGAGACTGGGAAATGTAGTTTAGTTGTGAATTTAGAAAGAAAAAGGGTTGGTGAGTTCAGTATCTGCCAGAAGACACAAAGGAGGCTACTGTGAGAACACATAGGAGGGGCATCTAACCCAAAATGAGAGGACCCATGAAGGCCTTGTGGAAGAATGGATATGCATTAACTAGGAAGAAGGGGGTGTTCCAGGCAGAGGGAGCTGTGTGTGCCAAGGCAAGGTAGGGTAAGAGTATAGTGTATTCTTGGAAATACGGAGAGATTCTACAGTGGATGGACTTGGGATGTAGAGGGGAGAACGTGGTAAAGTTTAGACACAAGGACAGTGAGAAGGATATGCATGAGCATGTATTAACCACACTGAGATGAAGATTGTTTTCAAGATTTAAGGATAAATGTTTAGAGTTGCTTACATCACTAATACTCAAACAGTGATTTTTTTCTCTCAAGTTTTTCTATTCCCTAGAAAATAACTGTTTCACTAGAAGATCATAAACTAGTGTTTCTCACATGGACCAACCAAACCTGGTAGTTTTACACATACTCTGGTGTGTTTGGAGAAAGGACCAAAGCCCAGAATACAAGAGACTAAACCTTTGTAGGCAGGAGCCCTGTAGGAAGATAAGGTTCTTTCTTTCTTTCTTTTTCTTTTTTTCTTCCTTCCTTCCTTCCTTCCTTCCTTCCTTCCTTCCTTTCCTTCCTTCCTTCCTTCCTTCCTTCCCTTCTCTTCTTCTTCTCCTTCTCCTCCTCCTCCTCCTTCTCCTTCTCCTTCTCCTTCTCCTTCCTTCTTCCTTCTTTCTTTCTTACTTTCCTTTTCTTTCTCTTACTTTCTTTTATACCAGGAATTCAACTCAAAGAGACTTTCTATCAGCTCATTTTGGGGGCGATATTGGGGACCCCAAGATGATTGAAAGCTGCAGGGTTCTCTTTTTGTCAACAAGACTAAGTACAGAAAGAAAAGCATTTGGGAATGAGGCCAAAACACATACTTCTTTTTGAACAAGAGTGCTTTGTGAGTTTGGCGATTCTGACAAATCCCCAGGCCTACAGGGGAAAATGCTCTGAGTGGGACATGTCCATGGCAAACTCAAGCATCAGAGTGCCACCATACTGCTCTCCATATGAGGTGTTCTGGAAACAAGAACAAGAGTATTTGCAGGTATCTGAGTGGTGTTTCCCTCATTGCATTTTTCTTCCCAAAAGAGAATGCAAAGAGCCTTTATCTTTGGGCATTATACTGTAACCCTGGAAGGAAGATATACTTTCCTTTATTTTCCCTGAGGCCCTCTTAGCAGATTGGGCAAAAGGGTTTGGCACAGAAAATCAATAAAAATGTCAAGATTCACCTGTGAGAATAACATCATCAGTAGAAGATATAAATAATTTATACATATTTAATACATATTTAAAATAGTAATAGCTGCAATAATTGTTTAGAACATAGACCAGAAAAGTATTTGGGGGGAACAGGAATATTTTATCATAGATGGTTTAGAATTACTGGTACATGGAAATTAATAAAAGTTGAATTTTACTGTTTTAAAAATGGTTTTTAAATTTTCTACAGAGAACCTACCCTTGTTCTTGTACCTGGGGTATAGTATAGTACTTCCCTCCTTGATACGGTTCCACAGAACAAAGCCCCTGCCTCAGCTCATTTAATAAACTTAATCAAAACTACAAGACTGAAGGAAAGCTAAGGGGAGGAAAACAATGCTTGGGGAATGGAATAAAGGTGAGTACTGTGAATTCAATACAGATACAGAGATCTGTGATGTAGGTTCTTTGAAATTCAAATGAAATTGGCTTGAACCTCAACCTATGTGTGGTAAGAGCTGCGTCCCAGTCTCCCTGGAGCTGCTGAAAGACAGGTCGCGGTAGGGAGAGTGATATTCTTATCCTTGTCACTCCTGCCTCTGAAGCGTTTCTGAGGAATCAGTTTGCTAGATTGGCCATCTATTTTACTACAAAATATAGTATTCCCGTGTGTGGGGGTGTGTGTGTGTAGCATGATGGAAAAGAGGCAGAATTGGGAGACTATCTAGGGAGAGTGGAGTTTTCGTATGGTTTGTATCCAGGCTTACCACAGTGCATAGCTCCAGGGGTCACTGTTCACATTTCATTCTGTGTGAAAGATGCCCCTTGGTGTTTGTGATCCAGCTGGTCTCTTCGCCCTCTGTACAGCTCCATGCTGCAAAGTCCCCTTTCTCTCTACAAGTGTTCCTCCTTTCCCTCTTCTTTAGATCTATTAGACAAGGGAAGTGCTCGCTTCGGTAGCACATACACTAAAACTGAATGAGGGAAGGTGAGGAGCTGGGCACACTGGGGGTCCTGCCAGCATCGCTAACCCAGTGTCCTATCCCCTGCAGCAGATCTTTTCTGGTATTTCTGTTTCTATTATAGGTCTGGGCCAGTAGTTCTCAAGTGGGTGTAATTCTGCGTCTTCCATGCAGGAGACATTTGGCAATGTCTGGAGATTGTGGGGTTGTTGCAACAGAGAAATGCAACTGGCGTCTAGTGGGTAGAGGCCAGGGATGTTTCTAACGTCCCACAAAGCACAGGATGGTCCTCCATAACACAGCATGATCTGGTCCCAAATGTTAGTAAAGCTTAAGTTGAAAAATCCTGCTTTGTAAGAGCCCTCTCGGTCTTTCCATTTTCCTCATTATCAAAGCAAGTTAGCCTCCTCCTTCCCATTACAAGGAGCACTCATTCACAGGGCCCCAGGTACAGCAAAAGACCTGCTAAATTAGCCCATCAATTCAAATACCCCCAGCATCCAGGCAGCGATATAAATGAGTGAGGTGAGCCAGGGGTAAGATGAGAAGCCCTGGCCCCTATGCTTCAGTGATAGGAACAACAGGGATGGTTGGGGGTGAGGCAAACGAGTCTGCCCACCCTGTCTATACAGGCAGCATTATGTTATTGCATGTGGGCTTCTGTGCTGCTCGATTTCTAATTCTTTGAGAGACTCAATATCTCATCTTCCTCACCTGCAGCAAGTCCCTTGTGTATCATCTATTTACTTTTCTGTTGTGCTGTGACATACCAATTTTAGGTATTCAGCCAAATGGACTACCACACTAATGGTGAAGGGCAAAATTGAGGGACTTACACTAGACTTCAAGACTTATTATAAAGCTACAATAATTAAAAGTACAATATATATTGTTGCAAATGTTAGATTAATGATTAGGAATGGAGAGCCCAGGGATACATATATATATATGTACACACACACACACATTCCCTTGATTTACAGTTAAAAAAAACCATCATAATTCAGTGGTAAAAATACATGCACTTTTCAATAAATGGTGCTGTAGCAATTGGATATCCATATGGAAAAAAATGAACCTGGAATCCCTACCATGCACAAAAATTAATTCAATATGTATCATAGATCTGAATATGAAAGGTAAAACAATAAAGTTTCTAGAAGAAAGCATAAGATAATATCTTCATGAATTTCATAAAGTGTTTTTTAAAATGGCATACAAAGCTCTAAACATAAAGGGAAAGATTGATGAATTAGATTTCATTAAAGTTAAGAACCTTTGTTTATCAGAATTCATGACTAAGACTCTTGGCAAGCTGCAGAACAGTAGAACTTATTTGCAATACATCTGTCAAGGGATACTTGCATGTTTTTTTGTCTGTTGGCAACTCTTTCCAATTTAAAACACTGAGGGGAAAGAAACCACTGTGCAGGCTGACATTGTGCAGGCCAAACAAAACAGTTCTGCAGGCCAGCCCAGGCCTACGCATTGCCAGTTTGCGAGCTCACCTTGAGCAGCACAGAAGAATATAGAGCCTTTATGCCATTTCTGTCTGCTTACTCTTTCCTTGACCAGCCTCTGTGAAGGGGAGCAACATGGTAGAGTTCTATTTTTCAATAATAAAAATTTTCCCTGGGTGGTAAAATGGCTACTTATAGTGAGCTTGGGTTTTAAATAGCATTCTCCCCCACTGACAGACACAATAATTAAAGAAAATATTTCAAAATATGATTCCATCAGCTTTTTTGGATTGGCCCCCACTGTGTGGTCAGCCTGGCTTGACTCGGTGGAGCGCACAGTTGATTCCTTTTTCACTTTACTCTCTGACTGTGGCGCTTCTCAGTATTTCGGGATGATAGAGACCTGGGAAGCTGACTTCAGGCTGTAATGAGACCAAAGACTTGCAGAAACAGACTAAGTTTAGACTTTTAGCACTTTGAGCTCATAAATGCCCAGCTAGTTTGCTTTCAGCCTTCTTCTCAAAGTTTGGTTTGAGTCTTCTGTTCCCTTTTCATTCTCTCATGGTCTAGATGGAAGCAGTGGGGTGGGAGATAATCTCTCATCATCTTTTCTATTCTGTAAGAGGATTAAGGGATTGAAAATGATCAAGATATGTTAGATATGTGTGCCAAGTCCCTCCAACGAATGTTAAGTGTTATGTTTTGCAAACGTGAACTAATAAAAAGAAAAAGAGGAGGTGGCTTGGAGGATGGTGCACTGCTAGCATGGCACACCAGTTTAAAGTAGAGGATCTGGAGTCACATTGTCTGAATTCAAATTCTGCTTGTGATCTTTAATAGCTTTGTAATCTTGGGCAAGTCTCTTGCTTCTTGATACCTCATTCCTAATTCCATCAGTTACCAGTAATTGTGTTAGAATAGTGCCAAGTACTTGCTAGACATGTGTTCTTCCAGTTAAAAATTGACTGTTGGCCAGTTGTCTTCAGGCCTTGGCATTTTGCCAAGCATTGGGATTAAAAGACAAAGAAAGAGGCCACTGTCTCAGAGACGACCAGTCCTCCCCTGGTTTCAAGAGAGGTGAGCAGCTTGACCTCACTGATCCCTCCTCTCCCTTGAACTGGTCAAAATGTGACCACTGGGTTGCATGATGACATTCTTCTTATAGAACCTGGTAATAGCTGAAGTCCAAAGCAACTTAGAATATGATTCAGATCCTTCTGTGGGGTACTCACTTATAAAACTTGAAACTAGAATTTTTCTGCAGACGAGGAAGCCTTAAAAGCTAAGAAGTAGAGTAACTTGCCCAGAACATGGCAGTATGGTAGGAACAAAAGAAAGCCTAGGTTGCCTTGAACAGATTTTTAGTAGAAATATAAGTCTTAAAAGACTATTGGGGAAGGATCAGAAAAATTAAGGAGAATTATAAAGTAATCTTCCATTACCTTAGAGAAAGCCTAACTGTCACAAAGAAATTTGGTAGAAATCTAGACTTGGAAGATGTTGTTGGTGAGTCTTATATGAAAGTGAAAAACATGGTTTTGAACCTCTGGAGTAAAGGAGATGGTTGTTATGGTGGCAGGAAACTTAGAAGGACTGAGTCCTGTGATTATTTAGAAAGGAGAACTTGTAAAAGATAAGCTTGGATATTTAGCTGAGATTTTCAAAAAATTGTTGAAGGTACAGTTTGGTTTCTTCTTCTTTATAGTAAACTGTGAGAAGAAAGAGGTAAGTCAAGGGAGGAATCTTTAAACCAAAAGGTGCTTGATAATTTGGTAAATGGTCAGCTCCGCCAGATTGCAAAAATCAAAGAAGTCACATGAAGGGTCTCTGAGAGGGTGATGGTGTGACCCAGATGATTACAATCAAACCATGGACTCTCTAGAAGATTGTTCCTCAGCCAAGTTAGCAGAAGCCAAAATGAGGAAAGGGATTAGCTCAAAAATGTTTGTGGACTTTGGTTGGTTCTAGTGGAATGAATGCCTATGACATTCACAGGCAATTCAAAAACTTCTTGTTAATTTTCAGTGAATAGAATAACTATTGTCTTGAATCAAAATGGATAGTGTACATGTTAGATTCTCCAAATTCTGCTGGCAAGAAGCAAGGTGGTACAAACACTCAGGCACAAACATGTACCCACTCATGGAAAAGGAAGGATGACTCAGAGCGGAACCAACAGTCCAGAAGGTAATGCTGAGAACCACCGGGGGTAATTCTGAAGCCTTGAAGCCTAATGAAGTTTGGCTGATTTGAAGAAAATGTTTTGCAATAGTGATTTATTTTTACCTGCAGTCCCTTTTTGGGGACTACAATATCTATAGCTTTTGTCCTATGTCTGTCCCACCACTGCAAATTGAACCTGAATGACTTATTTTAGTTGCACACATCCACTGATGCAGATGAAGTGTATCCTGGAGTTGGATTGAGGGGCCCTACACAGTGCCTCATTCATAACTGATTGAGATGATGGAAATGACAAGATGTGGGACTTTTGAACAAGTGAGATTTAGATGAGCTTTTTAGACAGAGCTGATGCTATAAGGAGATGAGATCATCGGATCCATGGATGGGAATCATGGTGTTCACCAGAGGGCAGACTATGGTGAGCGGGCTTTCATAAACTTCACTCTCTCTGTTCTTCCTCCTGTTGTTATATTATGCTGTATGGCAAAGGGGACTTCGCAGATAAAGTTAGTAATCAGCTCACCTTAAAATAGTGATGTTGTCCTAGATTATTCAGCAGACCCTGTGTAGTTACACAAGCCCTTAGAAGCAGAAGAGATGCAGCAGAAGGGGAGGGCATGGAGATTTGAAACACTAGAAGGACGTGCAGATGAAGGGGGCAATGATAATGAATGCGGGGCAGCCATAAGGGACTGAGAGAGTCCCCTGACAGCCAGCAAGGAAACAGGCACACTCAGGTTGCTGGCAGCTTCCATTCTTTGAGAAACTCTAAACAGTACTCAGCTGAGCTATGTATTCAGACTTTGGACCTATACAACTATAAGATTTTGGATTTGTGTTGTGTGAAGCCTCTAATTTTGTGGTGATTTGTTATGGCAGCAGTAGGAAACTGATAAGCCAATGCAGCATCTTTAGTTAATTTCTAACATTATAGTGTCCACCAGGAATTTCCTGGGTTGGAGAGAGGAGAGTGCACGTGTGTGTGTGTGTGTGTGTGTGTGTGTGTGTGTGTGTGTATGTGTGTGCATGTGTGTGTGCGTGTGCTCACATGTATGTGCGTGGGGGGGCCGTAAGGTCAAAAGATGAAAAGATCTTTCTGACCTCTATGAGTATTCATGGTTTTTATGAAAGACTGTTTTTGAAAAAAAATAGTCATAGATACAACAGGTGTTTCTGCATTTCTAGAGGAGATTCTGTTCTTCTGTCTATCAGTCCTACAGGGCAATTGTTTCCTCCCTGGTCATAACAGCAGCTTGTCTTAGAATAGTGGCAGAGGGATGCTCTAACAATAAGGTTAGGAAAGGGGGCGTCTGACCACCTGGGCGGTGGGCTAGGTGGGTCCTCTAGAGGACTAAGGATGGTAGCTGGGCCCCAGAGGTCCACAACAGAGAACAGAGGAAGAAACAGGACATGAAGTGAGATGGCCTCAGCGAGAGTCCTGGATTCCAATTCTAGGCTGTGACTGTGAAAATTACCCTCCTTAACTTCTCCTTGTCGTCCTATCATAAAGCGTGTGTAAGGCGAAGACTCACTGAGAAACTGCAGTCCCAGTTCTGATGCACACGGAGGCATTTTATCCAATGTGCAGCATCATATAGGTCATAATTGGGATTTGTTATGCTTGGTGTCCAACTTAAAACAATAGGAGGTGATTGAGTTCTTCACAAAAAGTGTCTGGGAGATGCAAAGGAGACCCTGCCACTGCTCCTACTGAATGACGTGTGGCTGCCGATGTGGGACCCGTACAACCCTGGTCAGGTATTCCTCAGTATTTCTGCTTGCTCCAGCATGCATCAGGGGCAGGAACTGGCAAGCTGCCTTTCTACCTCCTTTTCACATCTACTCAGGTAGTTTTTCTTAGAGATGAGAGTAGCGAGGCTGAGGAACCATGAAGGCACTTGTGCAATTAGGACTTCTGAGTGATTTTCAAGATTAAAAACATTTCTCCAGGAATGTGTTGTGAGGTGTGTACACAAATCAGTGCACATGTGTGTATGTATGTGTTCACATGCACCTACATGTGAGGAGAATAGGAAGAGACCCCCCAAAAAACATATAGGGACACATTAAAATGAATTGAACTGAGATTGGGACTCAAGAGAGAGAAACCTATTCCAGAAAAGGTCAGATTGTGGAATTTCCTGTATCCAGAGACTGTAGATATGATCTGGACAGAATTTAGCTATGTTCTTTCCTGTGCTCATCTCCATTTATGAGGTCTGGAATGACTGGGTGCTTTGAATGGTTAGGCTCACAGGGCTTGGGGTTTGTAACAGCAGGCATGGTGCGTGTCTGCTTTCTGCAAGTGAGAAGGACTGTTTTCTAAAGCTCTGATGCCTGAAAATGATTATGAGACTACATGGAATCATTCAGGGAAATTTCCAGAAGCCCAGCACCTTCCAAGAAGCAAATAAAAAGAAAAGAGGAAAGAAGAAAAGCATGTGGAGAAATATCCCATCCCTAAGACTTCTTGATGAGAGAGTTTATTATCTCACAAAATAAGAGTTTTGGACTGTGTTGGAGCTCCAGTGGTGGTGCAGGTGGTTAGCATGTGCAAGGCTCTGGGTTCAATCCCCAGCAGCAAAAATGGGCTTAGAGAACAGTTGTTTGTGGTAGATTTCATTAAGCAGCATGAAAACCTATTGAAACCCAGGTTGCTCCATCTTTTTGCCCTGCCATTTTAGATTATTCCTCAAACTTGTCTTCTCATCACACAGTGGCTATAGCAGTACCAACTGTTTTTATCATGAACAATGACATCTAAAGGTAGGAACATCTATTTTCTTTCATGTGTGTGTTTTTAAGAGATTTTACTGCTGGGAATTCATATAATATAAAATTAACCTTTTACAGTGATCAGTTCAGTGGCATTTAGTATACCCACAGTGTTGTACAACGACCACCTCTAATTATAAACATTTTCATCACTCTAAAGGAAGACTCCACAAGCACTGAGCAGTATCTCCCCATTCCTCGTTCCTATCCAGTCCCAGGTAATCAGTCATCTTCTTTCTTTCACTAGGGATTTGCCTATTTTTGGACATTTTAGATAAGTGGAAGCATGCGGTCTGTTCCTGTTTGTGTTAAGGTTCTTTCACTTGGCGTACCATTACAAGGTTCATTCCTTTCTATGGCTGCAGAATATTCCAGTAAGTGTATATATCACAATTCGACTATGTGGTCTTTCATTTGGCTTGTCGCCACTTGTTTGGCTATTGTGAATAATGCTGATATGAACGCTTGGTTTTAAAGTTTGTGTAGACAAATGCTTTTATTTTCTTAGCTGTGGAATGACTGGGCTGTCATAATTATATGTTTAACGTTTTGAGGAACTTTCAAGGTGTTTTGCACTGCATTCACACAATTTTACATTCCTACTAGCAGGTTCAAGGGTTTCAAGTTTGCCACATCCTCCCCTACCCTTGGTAGTGCCCACGTTCTGTGGAAAAATACTAGTGGTCATGAGGCGGTAGCTCACTGTGGTTTTCATTTGCATTTCCCTAATGACTAATTATGTTGAGTAATTTCTTATGCATGTGTTGGCCATTTCATGCATTTTTCAGCTTCCTTTTAGAACTCAGAAAATGGTCACATTTTATTTTTTCACAGGCACTTCCCCCTTCTGTAAATGTTGTTTGTGGAACTTTCAAATCTAGTGCTCTTGATATGGCTGCAGGTACAAAGCAAATGCTGAGTGAACGAATAGACAGACATGAAGGCCACTGTCCATCTGTCTCTCCTGTGATTCCTTGCTGGTGAAACCCAGTTCGATTCACCTCATGGGTAACCATATGATTCAGGGAAGAACACACCACTCATACAGTAATCAGCACAGTATATAAATACTGCAGTAATATACTAAGGGGTCATTATTAAAAGCAGTGTCAATAACATCAATTTAGCTCAATGTTAAAAATTTCAAAGTATTATTCACACTTTTTGACCTAATAAATTTACTTTGGAGCATATGGCATAAAGCAAATAACAAAAATAAGGGGAAAAGTTGTGTGGAGAATGTAGCCAGGGGAGATGAATTTGAATCCCATTCTCCTTGCTGATGATTGGTTTAGGGTGGACATATGACCAGTTATAGCCAATGATATCACAATTATAGTGAATGTGATGTCAGAAGCAGTCTGGTAGGGAAATTTCTGGGAAGGGTTTCCTCACACTTCAAAAATAAAAACCTTTGAATGTTACTGTGTGGGGATTTCATGGGTGGAACTGTTTTGGCCACATTGCAGCCAGGAAGAGATAAGCCCCAGAGAGTCAAACAATACCCTAAGAACAGTGATAAAAAAAACTGGAAAAACATGGATCCTTGATGGAGTCCTTCAGCCAATAATTGGCCTTCTCTGAGGCCACAGTACCTCTGAACATCTTACTGTATAAGACAATAAGTCTTCCTATGCACAAGTCAGTGCAACAGGCTCACAGTCAAGAAGCTTCCTGAGATAAAGCAGGAACTGGCTGTCTGGTTTCTCTCTAGATTTGATCCAGAAATTTGAAGTTTAAGATATGATAGCTACTTCCTGGTCTCCTCCTAAATTTTCATTTGCTCAAATAAGTGCCAAGAGTTAGTGGTTTTGTAGTGCATCAACTTGGCTAAACTGGTAATACATTTCCCAGAGTTCCCATTCCTATATGTTTCTAGTTGGGGTTGGCCACAGGAGACATTTGCAGATCTGAAAGGTAGAAGTGAAGAAGTAGCTGGTTTGCTTTCAGGAGTACATCCTCATGGTTCTGCCAGTGCATCTTGTTGGTGGGCCAGCAGCAAGGCTTGCAATTTCAGCTCACACAGAACCTCTTCATTCAGTGTCTCCAAAAGCCAGACCAAGTATGAATATGGATTCACGGCCAGAGCGTGATCTCCTGCAGGTCACCCAAGGCAGGAAAGTGGAAGGCTTGGAGATGGAGAAAGGCCAGCACAAATTCCAGCTTGTAGCACTTAGGTTTCTGTTGCCCCTGTTCTCCATCTCTCTCATGTCTATCTGACTTCCGGCTTAGCACCAGTCACAGAAGAAGCAAACAAACAAGGCTGTTTAACCTACTTCTTTTACCATTCCCTCTAATTGCGTAAGGCTAGCTACCTTAGTAATTTCCTGTTCTGTATCATTCCTGATGATTCTGCTTGTCTGACTGAACCCTGGCCCATTTGCGGAGTTAAATATTTCTGGCCCTTGGGCAATCTCAGGCATGGCTGTTTATTCTCAGCCTAGAAGTAGGAATATTTGTCATTAGATCTTAAAACCAATTTATAGCAGGGAGAGAAGTTTAAGCTACTATGAGCTCACGAAGAGGACAAGCCATGATGCTTCTGCTGTTCCATATGCATATGCCTCTAGACTGGATGTGAGGGTGGGCCAACAGTTTGCAGCTTTTGATCTTGGTGTTTATTTAGACATTTGTTATTTCTCAGATGACTTGCTGAATTTATCCATTTTAATGTGAAGTTTGGATCTTACTGCCCCAGGAAAGGTTATACTCCTTAATCGCCAACTTTACTGTATTAAATTATCTCCTCCAAGTTCTATTTGATCAACCACTGAAAACTCCATGGCTTCATATATTACATGTAAATTTAGCTAACGTGTCTACGGGGTGATTACTCAAGCTGAGCTCAGCTGGGAAGTATATCTGGTGTTGCTTGGACTTATTCACATATCTGGTTATTGGCTCTCTGTCAGCTGGTCCAAGATATCCTTGGCTAAGAGGAGTGGGGTGACTTGGCTCTGCTCCACCTCCTTTAGTAGAGCGTGAGCATATTCTCATGGTGATGGCAGATGGTAAGAGTGAATCAGTCCAATCATGGAAGCTCCTTTTAAGTCTGTTTGTGCTATCTTCTCTTACATCCTGTTGTCCAAAAGCAAGCCACACAGCTGAGCCCAGAGGCAGCACTAAGATGCTGCAAAATTCCATGGCAAAGGAGTTGTGAATACAGGGAGAAGTAAAGAAATGGGGTCATTTTCCCAATTGATCACAAATCTCAACATTCTTTTCACAGAGGTGGTAACTAACCGTGTTGACTACTCCTATTTTCAGAATCATTTCTTTCATAACATGTAAGTTTCTTAGGGCTTTTAATTGTCATGTTGACATGGCACAAATCATTCATTGTCAAACTATTGTGTTCAAGTCTTGGGCTCAGCATCCCCTATCATTGGGATAAGTAATTTCCTTGTAAAGGTGCAGCTTTGTGCAATGAGCTTGTCTTACCACTTTCTTCTTATGACAACAAACAAGTAAGTGGTAACCAAAAAACCCCAGGGTAAAGAGTTGCTGAACAGTGACAGTGACAAATAGACAAATACACACTGTTAGACTGTGAGTAAAGCCATGGCTGAGCTTACCTAAGTTACCCTTCAGAAATGTTGCAAAGTAGATAAACTTCCAGCCAGCTGCATATATTATTGGCTTATTTTTAATTCTATTGATTTATGAGACTGCAATCTTATTTTAATTATTTTTTCATTAGACAGAGATTTTAAAGAATAATTATATGCTTAAAACCAAGTGTTTAGGTTCTTGGAGTTCTTGGTGGTTTTCTCTTCAAGGAGAGTAGGTTCCTTTGTAATTTTTCTAAGGATGCTCATGTATTCATCAGAAGGTTCCCACTCTGTATTTGCCTTAGTTAGTGTTACTCAGAAGCCAGCACTGAGACAAGGAATCAACTGCAAATAGTTAATTTGAAAGTAAAGGAAATACCAGTAAGGCAGTGAGACAAGGATGGTAAGGCACCTGATGAGTACATAGTCAATCTAGTTAGCTCTGAGGGCAATCAGAGAGCTTAAATCTGCCTCAAAACTCTGAGAAACAGTGTAGTACATATATTTCATAGTCACTATACCTCAGGTGTGAGGAAATGAGTATTTACACACCAATCAACTCCTACCATTCACTCGTTGAGGACAGTTCCTTTGGGGGCATTAATTCCTTGGCATTTCTGGCCTGACAAATGAGGAGGCACAATGGGCTTCAGCAACCAAAGTCTCTCAGATGAATGCAAGTGCTGGCTGTAGGAAGCTGGGATGGCACTTGAAGCACAACGATGAGTGTATAGGGGAAGATCACTGACAGCCTGGTAGGGTTTCCTTGGATATGCTCTGGTATCCCAACTATAGATAGTAGGACACTTCTGCCTACAGAAAGTTCACCTTTTTTATTTGTGTGAAGAACTACATTGCTAACTTTTCACGACAGAATAAAATGCAACAGAATTCATACATTCTCCAGCTTTATTGAGGTGTAACTGATTTTTGAGAAATGCACATATGCAGAGTGTACAATTAGATGAATTTTGACATATGTATGCACATCAGTGAATCTTGCCCGAAGTAATTATTGCTGTAATGTTTTCAGAATGACTTTTCTATTTCCCTCATTCTTCCTACATTTGTTAATAGGAATTCTTCTGTCAGGATATTTGTTTCTTCTTCCACATTTATTTATATCAGTGTGAATTGATAGATATGTGTTTTATTCTTTGGGTTATAATAGATAACTATTATTATTGAGTGTGTTACTTAACTTATTCCATCTTTGGCAACTGGAAACTCCTTCAGGTTGGTTGTTGTGTTCTTTTGACATGTCCTCCTCATTTTTGAATACCTCCATCTATTTTTAATAGAATATCTGCTGCATTCATGAGGAGTTATGAATGTTTATTGGTTAGCATTAAGCTTAGCTGTTTGGAACAATAAATTCTAGCAATGTATTAAATAAGACTGAGTTTTATTTTTTCTCTTCAGATACCATGTTCATTGATCAAAAGACTCAGTGTTATTATGCTGTCAGTTTTCCCCAAATTATCTATAGATTGAAAATAATTCCAGTCAATAATTCCAAAACTACTTTGTAAAAATCGACAGGCTGATTCTAAAGTTGATATCGAAGGAACAAAAACTAGCTAAAATAATTTGGGAAAGAGAAAACAAGGACAAAGTTGAAGGATTCCCACTATCTGAGTGAAAGCTTACTATAAAACTATAGTAATTAAGACAATATGGCATTGGCACTAAGAGAGACAATACACTAGTGGGACAAAATAAAAGAATCCATAAATAGTCCACTGCATATATGGTCAATTAATTTTTGACAAAGGCGCCAGGAAACTCTAATATTGAAAGCATGCCAGTAATCTTTCAACCAGTAGTGCTTGAACAACTGAATAACCACATGCAGAAAAGACAAGCTTTAACATTTACCTTGTACCATATGTTAAAGTTCACTATAACATAAACTAAAATGTAAGTATGAAAACTATAAAAGTTCTAGAAGGCAACATAAGAGAAAATTTGGGGGGTCTTGGGGTAGGCACAGTATTCTTTTTGTTTTATTTTTTAAAAGTATAAAAAACAAAGAAAACCAAACAACAACAACAACAACAACAAAGGAAAACATTAACAAAAAGACACAAAGTAGCACAAGAGCAGTACAATCAAAATTGAATTATAGACAAAGTGACAGGGAATCACCAATGGTTGCTGCACCACACATTGATAACTTCAAAGTGCATGTTTCTGAAGTCACATATAGACATAGTCTTGATCAAACAATCATGAACTGTTCCTTACCATAAAGCGACACAGGTCAACAGTGGCACCAGATTAGCCATCCTGCATATACACACATTGATACATATTTGTCCCTTTCTCCCCTTTCCTCCTCCCCTCATCCCACCTGCTCCCTATCCTTGAGCAGATTCCCTTCACACCCCCCAATCCACATTCCCATCTTCAGATTCCTACACCAGTGATACAATACGCTCCCTGCACATGAACCTCTGATTTTATTTCACTTATGAGTACGGTGTCCAATGGTGACTGTTTGCCTACAAAGTCCCCAAATCTGTCCTTCTTCACAGCTGAGTAATATTCCATTATATAAAAATGCCACATTAGGCACAGTATTCTTAAAAAGGACACAAAAAGCCCAAAGCGTAAAAGAAAAATTTAGTAAATCAGACTTCATAAAGTTAAAACTTATGCCCTTTTAAAAACAATGTAACAATGGGAGGATGAGTTGCCCTTTGGAAGAAAATATTGCAAAGCACATATCTCATGAAGTATCTATATCTTAAAATACAACTCATTAGTAAAAACATAAAAATATTTTTAAAATATTTGAACACATATTTCACAAAACAAACATGCATGGCATATTAACACATGAAAGATGCTCAGCATTATTAGTCATTAGAGAAACGTAAATTTAAACAACAAAGAGATACCATTCTATGGCTATTAGAATGAGTGAAATGAAAAATTCTGATGCTATTAAGTGCTGGTGAAGATGTGGAGCATTTTGAACTCTTGCACATTGGTGAATTGAATAAGTTTGAAAATTTCTTACAAAATTAAACATATACTTAACATGGCACCCGTCAATCCCTCTCAAGAGAAATGAACAATGTCCACATAAAGATGTGTACACAAGTAGTCATGGAAGCTTTGTTGATAATCACCAACACTGGAAACAGCCCAAATAAATACCCACCAACTGGTGGCTTCTTGTGACAACATGATACCGGTATCATTCTGTTTTATAATTCTTAGCATATGACTTCCTTGCTCTAAGCTACTTCATGATCCAGTGTGGTGGCTAGGATCTCTAGGCATCCTGTCCATATTCAGGCAGTAAAAAAGGAAAAGGTAGTTAAGGGAATTACCACTCCTTTATAAAGACCTCCTATTAACCACACCTATATCTTTTTACATTTGATTGAGCAATACTTAGTAACTTGGCTACATCTAATTGCCAGAGAGACTGGGAGAATGCAAATTTTAAACCAGATTATGACTGTAGTGAATAAGATTAAGATTCTATTTTTAAAAGGATGTATATAATGGGAGTTGTGATAGGCAAAAGACAGTGGCTATCGCAAACTTAGAAAAGTTGTGAATGTGCTGTGCATTGTTGATCAAACAAACATTTGGCCTTAGTTCACTCACTGGTTCTCAAGAAAGTATGTTTATCTTTCATTTCAAAAACCAACACCTCTTTGATTTGCATCAGCTCCTTTTGAAGGGGGTTACATAAATAATACATGCCTTAAAATTGACAACAGAGTTATCTAACATTGAACTGCTGGGCTTCAACTTTTACACACAAGTATTTATTCAACAGCTCCCAGCATGCACCTATATCCAGAAAAGAATTGACTATTCTATGCTTCAGCTTTTAATATTGCAATGAGAGATAAATGATCATCGAGCATGATTAACATCATCAGCAAATTACAGTTTGCCTATTATAGGCTAAAAATGTAACTGAGCAAGAGACAGTAGTCAGATATAGTACCAGCACTGTTTTAGATACATGTAAAGCTTACCAAGTACCTTCACACCCATTCTCCCATATGTCTTTACAGTCTACCATTTCTCAGGGCCTGGAATCCATAGGCAACTGAGAAAATTTTGACCAGAAAAATATTTAATCAGAAAACATTTCCCTCTATAAACAAAGTTATAAAATTAGAAAAGTAAAATCTCATACTATTTGGAAGGAAATGCCTAGTTTTCTGGAGGACAATTTTAAAATCAAAATTGCAGTTTCTATCATAGTTTTCCATGTTTCAAAGTGTTTCCTCAGAGAGAGAGAGAGAGAGAGAGAGAGAGAGAGAGAGAAAGAGAGAAAGAGAAAAGAGTTGATTATTTTTCCTTTGAATGAAAACCTGATTTTTGATCTTAAGTTTCTGCTGTCGTGATTGATTTGATGGATGTTACCCTGAGAGGTCACGACTGACTATGTTTCAGCTAACATAGTTGTTGCCTTTTATACCAGGTATTCATTGTATAACTGATTAAAATCTAAATTGTCCAGAGAAGAGCAAATTCTTTTATTTGTGAAGAGAAAATAAGGGAATGGCAATGACATAAGTAACTGCTACATACATCTGTGGTCCAGCTTTTAGAATAGACAGACTCTAATGATGTAATCAAAACTCCATGTACATTCTGAGAGGGTGATGCGAGAGGATCTCAAGTTTAAGCCCAGTTTGGGCAGCTTAGTGACTTATCAAAACCTCATCTCAAAAAAAATGTAACAACAGGGTGGGGATGCAGATTGGTGTAAAGTCCCTGGGTTCAAATTATAGTACCACAAATAAAACAAAGCAAAACAACATGTAATAGTCATCTATTGCCACAATAATGCTACATAAGAAACCATCTCAAAACTCAGTGCGTTTAATCAGTTATTTATACACCTGTGTGTTGCCTAGCATTTGGATGACATAGACTGGGGTTGACTAAGCTTGATTGTAAGCTGCAGTTTGGGTCTAGTTCAGTTCCTGTGTCTCTCTTTTAGGGCCAGCAGGCTAACTCAACATGGCAAAGGAAGGAGAGCAGAAGAGGTGAGTGGAAATACCAACTGCTTTAAAGTATAAGTTTAGGACTAGCATATTCACTTTTCCCCCATTACACTTGGCCCTAGAAAATCATGGCTAAGAAATACCATCAATGGATTATAGAAATATATTCCACCTCTAGATGGAAGAACCACAGGGTCATAGGATAGAGGGCGTAAATAGAGGGAGGGGTGGAATTATTTCTGATAATGATCAGAAACGATAATTCAGTACCTGCTGAGAAGCAGCACTGCATTACTTCAACACATTTAGCTATGCCACATAAACTGCCACTGAAGACTGTAGGCACCAACTGGCTGGGAGTAATACCATTAGGAATGTCAGAGCAACAATTCTGAAGCCTCTCAATTCCATAAATTCAGCAAGGACACTGGCAAATATGGTCAAAGTAAGATTTTTTAGAACACTGAAAATTAACCATAAGCTTACAGCAATCTGAGGAGCATTTATTATTTAAAAATGACTGAATCCCAGTAAAAACAGTGAGGTTTTTTGCCTTTTAACTTGCCTTATTCCCCTCTTACTCTCGCCAATTCTCTGGTAGCCTTGAAAACAACCTGTAATTGCAGTGATAGCCAGCAGCCTAGCAGCCACTGGCTTGGTCAGAATAGAGTTGGAGCTCTTTCAGAACCTCATTCTCAGAGAACTGTCACTATTTGACCTATTTTATAGAGTCTTGGAAAATTCCACTCAGATGTGTTGTCTTTATTTGACCTGACTCCAAGTTCATCCAGTGTAAAAAGCCTTCTCCTCAAGGGCATTTGTCAAAAACAATCACCAGTAATTGTTTAATATCACAGCTGCCCAAGGCAGTGGTATAAGGTGGGACAAATAACAAGATAACTAAAAACTTCAATGGAAAATATAGGGAATGAGATATTTGTGGGGATTTTGAAAGACTCTGGTATATTCCTGGAGATCTGGAAGACTGTGCACACATACAGGTCTGAGTTCATGCCCAGGGCCGGGTAGCTGCTCAAGAAAGAACTGAGAATGCCCTAGGCTCTCACTTCTGGCTGACTTTAAGTTTTTGCACAAGTATAAAGGGAAAACTAAGGCAGAGTTCTAAACTAGTTCTGCAAATGAATGTATGGCTTGTAACAATCCTAGAAAAATGGCTGTAGATAAGAACAGTGAGAATGGACTGGTTAAGTATTAAAAGTGTGTTCCAACATGCACAGAAAGGCCCTCTGCAAAGACTCAGAAACTTAATTGGTTCAAGGCATTTAATACATTCACAACTGTATCATAATTCATATGTCTTGCTGCTGAGTGATTCTGATTTGAATTTCATTGTCTGATGTTGAATAACTACCCACTGGTGGTTCAAGCCATCCAATGGGATAGTCACACATGTACCATTGGTTTAGTCTGGCAGAAACTTATCTGTTCATTCACTAGCAGACTACTAAATTAACTGAGTAGGCAGCAGTGGCCAAACGGACAAAGAATAAAAATTCTACAAAATTAGTTCAGGAATGTCTCTAAACAAAGAGCAACCACAACAAATGGTAATCAAAACAAACCCTGGGTGTCTTAATCACTTTACATGTCACTGAGACATAACACCTGACACCCACAATTTAAAGGAGAAGAAGTTTATTTTGGCTTGGCTCACAATTTGTAGAGGTTTCAATCCATACCTAGCTGGAAAATCAGGGCAGCATAGCAGAGGGATATGGCATAGGAGAAGCAGTTCACGTTAGGAAGTAGAGAGTGAAATGAAGAGTTAGCAAGGGAGATAAACCCTTCCAGGCACTTCCCAGT